>DWBA01001384.1:0-10691 GCA_018236825.1 Apodemia zela
CCCGGCTTCGCACGGGTACAATATATACATATAAACCTTCCTCTTGAATCACTCTATCTATTAAAAAAAACCGCATCTAAATCTATTGCGTAGTTTTAAAGATTTAAGCTTACAAAAGGAGTTAGGGACAGAAAAAGCGACTTTGTTTTATACTGTGTAATGATTATAAAGAGAAAAGATTTGATTGTTTGTTTGAATTGAATAGGCTCCGAAACTACTGGACCGATTTCAAAAATTATTTTACCTTTAGAAAGCTACATTATCCAGGAGTGACATTGGCTACTTTTTTACCCGACTGAGCAATGAAAAATAATGTTTTTGGGTCACGCGAACGAAGTCGCGGGGAGCTGCTAGTTGTGAAATAAAGCAATATACATTCAAAAAGTCCAGTAGATTTTTAGACTCAAAAATCTATGCCTATTACGCAAATACTTGTCCATGACGGAAATCAAACCTAAGTACAGTCACATCTATTGGCCGTGTAATTTTAATTAATATGAAATTAGTTGAAGGTACTTAACAAGTCGCGTGAAACGTTTTATACTCGTATTAAAAATTGATCATTACATAAATGTTATTTCAAATATGTCGAACACTTCTTAACTCAATTTTTATCATGTACACGTTTTGTTATAGGTTAAAAGCCATCGAGAGTGAACCTTTTTACAGACTTACGTTCAGTTTATGAGATTATCAGATTGCATATTTACTCTGGAATGAAATTTTATCGAATTATTTGCATGGATTTATGTTGAAAGAACAGTTTGGATTTAATAAGGCACCAGCCTACCGATAAATGATAACCTTCTACGAATAAAGTGAATGTTGTTTTTTTGCTCTATATTTTACTTTATATTATAATAATAGTCAAATGATAAAAATACCACCTCTATGGCCGCAATAATTAAAAATGGAATAATAATTTTTAAAATAACTTTATTTTAAATCTTCATTGACATATTTTTTTATATTATAAGATAGCAAACAAGCAGACGGGTTCCTTGATGGAAAAAGTCAATCATCGCCTATAGACACCAAAGATGTTAATTGTGCGTTGCTATCTTGTGGCGAGGTAGTGCCCGTTGGCGATAGGTTAGCCACCTATCACATTATGGGACCGAGTATTTTGAGCTAATCGTAGGTGCACTGATTGTATCTCTGCCTTCGTCTTCGGGGATACGGGCGTGAAGATACTTTTTTATTAACTTTATTATTTACTGCATGGTTTCATAGTAAAACTTATTTCTCATATATAGATAAAGTTACATTTAATGACATTCTGTGAATACGATTTATGTGCACTATTTTATTTTATTGATACTAGATCCAACATGCTGCATAATTAAACAATTTGTAGGTTGTATTTTTACGGGATAAAAATTTGCAATTGTGCTACTACCTGCATACAAAGTTTCGTCCTATTGTTTAAGATGTGAAGGAGTAACAAATCGACGGGCCCCAAGAACAAAATCGGATCTGCAAAATTACCTAATTACAGTATGAAGCATAGAAGTTCTATGGAAATAAAAATACAATAAGTTACTGTAAACCAATAAACTAAATAAACCAATAAATATAAAAAAATAATATTGCCATGTCGATTTTTGTGTGTTTAATACGAATTAATAATAAAACAGATTTCGTCTTATCTTTCAATAAGATTTTGTTCTTGGGACCCATCGAAATATCCACACGTAAACTTTCGCATTTATAATATTGTACCTAATAAGATTTTATTATTGTAACAAGCTGCAGCGTGCAGCCCGCTGCATTATAAAAGTTTTTGGTGAATCCCGGAGGAACGATTCATTTTTTCAGGATAGAAAGTAGCCTATGTGGTATTCCAGGCCATCATCTACCTGTGTGCCAAATTTCATCCAAATCCGTTCTGTAGTTTTAGCGTTTGGTTTTGCTCAATCAAGCAACAAATATCCATCCATCCATACATCCAAACATCCAATAAAATAAAACTTTCGCATTTAAAATATAGATTACAAGACACCTTACTTTTTGCTTTAATAATAAAAAGCTCTATTTGAACCCGATTGGGTTAAGTTTGTGTTATAAGACGATAGATCGATTTCTGACAGGGACAAGCATTTGTGTCATGAGCATAGATGTTTGTATTTCTGGGTTTGGGTGTTTACTTAAGATATAAAAGTATTTATATATGTTATTATATTTGTAAGTATCTTTGATTAACACCCATATCACAAGCAAATAATTTGTTTACTTTGGGGCTAAATCAATTCGTGTAATTTGTCCAGACATTATCATATTATTATCTACTTCTTTGTTATATTATGATACTAGCTTTTGCCCGTGGCTTTGCACGCGTTAAATTCGTAGTAAAACATACGACTTCGCATTAGAAATCTTGAAATGATCAGTGGTTTTCTGATATATTAAGCATGTTATTATAATTATAAACCTTCCTCTTGAATCACTCTATATATTAAAAAACTGCATCAAAATCCGTTGTGTAGTTTTGAAGATCTAAACATATATACATACAGACATTAGGATAGACGCGGGAAGCGACTTTGCTTTATACTACGAGTATGTAGTGATAAAAAAATATGTTTATGTATGTATGTATAACTTATTGAGGCTGTAGAGTACATGAACAACATCTGCAGCTTCTAAAGACCCCAGATAAGTTACTAAACTGAATTTATCCTGCACTAGCTGTACCCTGAGCGTGTTGCTACGCCAACTAAAATAAATTTGATGGAAAGGCAGTATACGAAACTCATTGGAATGACAGTGGTGCCATCTATCGAACATTGCTCGTACCAACTCAGAAACCTTCGTGGGCTCATGCACAACAACTTTGCTAAAGATCATCACGTCATGATCAAATGCGTAGTTTACGATACTATAAAGGACATACAAAAAATCATTTTTATAAAGATAGATATCCTTTCGTTATTATAAGACGCATATACTTCTTGTTACGTCAAACTGTTATTTGACGTCAATAAGATTATTTGCGGCTGTTAGTTTCCTTTCCAGGAAATATCTCCTTTTCGAAAGAAAACATAAAGATTAAATTAAGACGGCGTGATCCAATTCTGCGCTGCCTTACCAATTTGCTTGACTTGAGATGAAAAATAAGTTAAGGCGGAATATACACAGATAATTTACTTAACGTTTGTTGAAATTTTTATAACTGCTTTTTTTGATGTTTGAATTACAGAAATCAAAATTGTTAACAACTAGCTGCACAATTGTATATGTGTTTTACCATAAACCCAGAGCTTGGGAAACTTGAAAAAACTTTAAAAACAACAAAGAAAAATTTCGACACGCTAGGATAGGGGAGGTCGCAGGTTCGAATCCTAGCGAGTCGAAATTTTTCTTTATTGTTTTTATAGGTGCACAATTCAGCCCCACGAGAAAAACTTATTTACCTGTGCACCAACTTATAACCTGTGCACCAAATTTCATCCAAATCGGTTTAGCCGTTTTGTGTGATTCAGTAACAAACATCCAAATATCTAAACATACAAACTTTCACATTCATTATATCTAGGTACCTATGGGATTACAGGATTGATAAACGTGCTCAAGATTTGACAAAAAAAGGTCATTGATTAAAAAAATAACGAGAAATATTTCTCGTTTTTTTTTAAATTAATTTTTTTAATCTTCACGCCCGTATCTCTGAAGAGGTAGGCATCATATAGGCGATGTTTTTTATTTTCATCGGGTGAGGAATTTGTTTGTTTGTTACCCAATGATATAAAAAAATGTTTATTGTGTATTAATCGTAATTTAAAAAATAATAATATAATAGAAGTATTAATTAAACCACTTAATAATGCACTTGTACTTTTATTTCACGACACGTATATACATACCTAAATATTTAAATTAATTGTCCGGTTTCGCTTTTTAAAAGCATCTTCATTCAGGACGTAATATTTTTTACTGACAGTTTATTTTTATGACACATAAACAAACAAAGTATCAATTTAAAGCAGGTAAACTGAAATTTAAATAGGCACTCTGTATTGCTAGATTAATTAAATGTTAAGGGAGAATACTTTAAGCTAGCAATACAGAGTGTTTATTTATATTTAAGTTTACCCACTTTGAAATAAAGCGTTAAATTAAATAAAACGTTAAAGTAAATTTGAAGGGAGAATACTTTAAGCTAGAAAACTAAAAAAATTTTAATTGCCCGACCCGGCAATCGAACCCGAGACCTCACGTGGTCAACTCCAATAGAGGATTATAATAGAACTATTTAAGTTAAATATTTCTAAATTAGTTACAAGAAAACACATGAAATATATTAAAGCAAATGAACACAGTAATTATTTAACGCTACGAGTAGACGATTCTTGAAGCTTCAAACAAATCAAGTTAATTAGCAGTGGCTAGATAGTTTTCGTTTACCACACTAAGGTCTGGCTGCACAGTGCGCTATATCGCATAGCAATAATTTCACGCTTATGTTACGCTACAAGTACCTAGTTGTTAGGCTCATAACAGTGCTATTATTATAGGCGGTCCTATTCATTAAAAAACTTGTAGGAAATTGTAAAATTGTACATTAATTATTTACTTCTTTCTAAATAGCTTCTACGAAGCCAGCAAAGCATAATAATTGTTTAATTATTTAAACACACTATTGGTTGAATGATTATCAACCCTGACCACGCCATTGAGTTTAGGCTCGGGCGAGATTTTTGATAGGGAAAAACATTTATAAGATGAGCACAAACGTTTGTACTTCTGGTTTTAGGTGGTAAATAAAAATATATTATACATATAACATATTTTAATTATATACTATAGTAAGTATTTATATGTATTAGTATCATTGACTAACATCCTAATCATAATCAAATAATTTGCTTACTTTGTGGTTACATCAACTTGTTTAATTAGTCTATTTATTTATTATTCATCTAATGACTAAGCTGCTTCTGCCACTGAAGTGTCAGTGTACTTGTCATATGTTTCTTGATTGAAGAGTAAGTTAGTTGGTAACTTTTATAATGAGTCTTGGCAATTTCGTAGTTTCAAAATCAACAAGACGTCAACCAACAAAACAAAACCATAACAAAATCAAGTTTTGGTTATCTTTATTATATAATCCTTTTTGTAATCTTAAATTAATACCGTATAAGCGTCGCGTCGTGACATGTGGCCTAACACTAAATTATAAAGTGCGGGGAAAAATATTAATTGACAATTTAAAGTGGAAACTAAAGTTTGCCACCGGCAAAATGAAATGTTGATTTTATGTCGCACGTTCACGTCCTAGTAGCGGATGAGCAAAATACACGTTCATTAACGTCGTCATGAAATTGTATTACAGTTGGTACTTGATTACATTTCATTGGCATGTCCTCTATTCAAATAATGAAACATATTATGTTAAAGAAATTATAAGTGTAACATGTTTTTTCCTCACCGTGTCTTATTTGTTAGGAAAAATACATTAAATATAACAAAAGCCTGAAGATACTATACAAATTAAATCATTTAACATATTTTTGAAGTATGCAAGTGTGTAGTTAATTAATTAAAATCTTTATACGCAAAAATCGTATCACGATGTTCGTTTGCGCTAATATTCGAAACCGCTGAACCGATTTCAATGAAATTTTGTAGATATCTGTAATTTGGTCTAACATAAAAGATAGGATATCATTTATCTCGATTAACCCTCGCCTTACCAAAATATACCATGCAAATATTTTTTTTATGAAAAATCAAAATATCAGCTAAGACAGATAATACATACTATAGGTTTCAATGTCTAGAAAAGAAAAAATGGAAGAGTTATTTTTTACATCAAGGACAGGAAACAAGCAAATGGCTCTCCTGATGAAAAGAGATGACCATCGCCTATAACACTCAAGATATTAATAGTGGTTTTTCATTCATGCGAAAATTTGATGCTACCCTCCAAATTGAAACTAGATAGAGACTAGCGCTGACGCTATTGCGGCTGCAATAGTAAAAGTGAAACCACCTAATGTCACGTCTAAAGTCACGATGGTTGTAACACGATTTTGACTAAATGTTTGTTGGCCAAATGCCCGCCTTTTAAAAACTACCTGACAGTAAGGCAACTGGTCTAGTCTTCAAGAGGGGCTCGGAGCAACACGAAAATAAATTCATTGTGTATGAAAAGATCAACGTTAAAAGTATTTAGAAAATAATAAGCTACTTATATAAAATGAATTACTCCCCGTTAGTTACCTCCCCCCCATGTTGGTACAGGCTCTTTTCGAAGAATAGACCACCTGTCGTTCTGCCAGGCAATTCAAAAGAGGCGAACGATTGGCTATGCAAGTATCTACCATCGTGGCTACTAGGTGATAGAGTCCTGCATTGTCTAGCCCGGGTCTGGTTTCACCGCCTTACCTATTCCTGCCGAAATAACGTCAGTGATTGTCACTGTCGTGTTTCGATTTGGGAAAGTAGCTGGTAAACATATGCAGGTGACATCAAGATCCTGCCACAAGGATAGCAATGCACAATTAACATCATTGGTGCCTCTAGTGTAGGCGATGGTTGTATTTTTCCGTTAGGAGAGCCACCTGCTTGTTTACTATCTTATGATGTAGAAAAATGAGAATCACAAAAAGCTGTAAGACTCAAATGAATTTAAGCATATTAAAATCAAATTATTATATTTTAAAAAAAAAACACTATCCTGCAGACTAAATTTTTCATATCTTCTTTACTTTTCAACATAAAATATGAAAGTATATTAAATTTAAAAAAAACATAAAGCCGAATTGATAAACCCCTCCTTTTGGAAGGTCGATTAAAAAATGAAACGGAATATTAAAGTTTCTAGTTTTTTAATTTCACGCAGCAAGCTACGTACATACGTCTACGTACGACATGACAAAAACTGAACAAAACAAATTACTGAAGTTTCCGGTTACATATTTTCATTGTTTTTGTATCAGCTATTATATTATTTATTAACTCGCTCATTAAATACATGACGCTATTAATGACGACATCAGTAACGAATTATTGGAGCATTTAATCAAACTAATTAGCTAGGACGCATGTCTGAAGCTCATTAAGTTTATTGTCAGATGAAAAACAGCGAACCGAAAGAGGAGTTTTTCCCTTTAGGAGTTTTGTTTTTTCTCTAGGTATGTATCTACGTTTATCATTATGTTAACTTGTTTGTTAGGCTTGAACATAAATAAAAAAGTACTTAAAAAGTTAAATAGAAAAGTGAATTAGAACTACAAGTGAGTTTACTTATAACATCCAGAAAAGTCATACCCTAAAGAATTTCTTGTTAGTGCCTATGAACGTTCTTTTATTTCTAATTGAACATAAATAAAAAAATACTTAAAAAGTTAAAAAGAAAAGTGAATTGTTGTTGTCAAGTGAGTTTACTTATAACATCCAGAAAAGTCATACCCTAAAGGATTTCTTGTTAGTGCGTATGAACGTTCTTTTATAACCATTTAAAACCATTTAAAATTCTGCTTTGTGAATAAGTAAAATTTGGAACAAGTTAACAACGGGTACTACGGATCTACTACTTCACTGATTCCTACAACCTATTAAAGGGTTAATGAAAAGTTGAACGTAGAGTTGACCTTAAATTGTGATAACAAACCATATTAGCGTCTTTCAGGTTTTCACTTGCTCATAAATCTTTCTTAGGATTACTTTGTTATAATTTGTTTGTTAATCATATTTATAATCTGCTAGTCACCTTGTCCTGTAAACTCAACTTTTGTTCGTAAATGTCCTCGACATTTACTAGGGTGTTTCTTGTAGTAATTTTAAATAGTGTCTTGAATATATGTGTATTGAAATGTCTATTTCATACGAATCGGGGTCTTGATGCCATTTGCATGAGCCATTTACAGTATGACCATGTATTAAAAAAAAACAAATTTTTGTCCAACTAACTTCTGTCTCACTCACTCATTCACTTTTCATATTATGATATTTACCCCTACGTTTTTAACATTTTTAACATTTTCTCTTATATAAATTTCCTCATAACAACGACCACAACAAAAAAAAATAATCATCTACTCGTAATTTGGTGAATTAATTCCAAAGATAACGCGTACAAACATTACAAGGATAAATTTTTATTTATCCTTGTAATGTTTGTACAATACAATACACTACAATAGGTTAAAATGTGCATATATAATAAAAAGTAGCCAATCCAATATACCATCAGAGTGGGTAGAGATTACGTTAATATGTAAAAGAAAACACTTATTTCACAATATATTTGATTTAACAGAGCGATGCAATTTGGCGTTTAATACGATGTTTCATTAGAATGTACACATTAATAACTTTGACAAAAAGTGATTGCATACTATTTGCGGTTTTCCGTAACATGTACACAATTAATGTGTGGCTATACTCAATACGATTAACAAAACTAGAATAAATCTATTTTATTTAATAGTCTCTATTATTTTATCTTGCAGTGATTTTATTTTATCTATTTATCAAATATTACACTACAACTTACAAACATTAATACACTTTAATAATCATACGTTAAAATAGAATGATAAAGTTAGCTTATGGTCCAATAAGAATATAACCTAAACCGAAATTATTAAATAATTCAATGTACACTAAATTACAGACCACACAAAGATACGGTGTTATGAGCATATGAGCAAATGCTTGTATGTGTCAAATGCTTTTAAATATATGATATCGTGAAAAAATTGAATTATTATGCTATATTATGCTATTTTATCGTGCGGAATAAGAAGCCAAAGCTTAAAGAATGCTCCTGCCCGCTTAGGATAAGCAGCGTGTGATAATTTCGAGATCGATAAAAGAAAGGTTTAACCAATAAGAAGAATTTATATGTTGTTTATTCGACACGACTCGCGATTTTTATTGGCCAAGCCTCTGTTTTATCGATCTCGATATTATCCTCACACGCTGCTTATCCTAAGCGGGCTGGAGTAATTTTATGTCATCGGTATTATAACTCTGTATTTCTTTGGTGTAAATGCAACCGACACTGACAATCTTAGAAATTGTCTTAAAGGCGTATCAAGTTTAATCCGTGCAATATAGTATTAGAAGTCAGCGGATATTACTATACAATGATCATTGGTGATAATATTTATCAAATAACTTTTATCGCTTTTGGTTCTAGTCTCAGTTAAAAATCGTTGTGAGCTAGGTACGTCTTAAAATATATGCCTTATTACTCGTATTTATTAGTTTAGTTGTGTTGCGTTTCAAACCGACCGCGACACGTGGGTGGCATCATTGCATTACCATTTTTGTTGTATTTAAAAAGCGGTCTTATCTTATCATCAAGAGATAGAAAGAATTAACTAATTTAAGGACCTTATCAAATTAAATATATACCTACCTATTAAATGATTTGATTATTTTAGATTTTTCAATAATATTCCAGTAAATAGTGGCGATAGTGATTTTTCAATAATATTCAAGTAAATAGTTGATTTACTAACCGAATATGATCGATAAAAAGAAAAAAAGGTTTTGATTTCATTTGATAAGGTTGTTAAAGATCGTACCCGACTAGTGTGTAGGATTTAAAAAACACATCTATTAAGTCCTACGTTTTGGTTTTATAAATAAATATAAAATGAAATTAAAATTATTTCAATCTGAAATAATGTTTAAAGCCCTTATGTATATATTACGTATGTTAATATGAAACTTGTATTATTTTAATCTATATTTATTGTTTATTACTGTATGTACAAACTACATCACGAATATTATAATAACGAATTTTCTGCCTGTGTGCATACTCTAATTCTCCGAATCATTGACTACGACGATTCCTTTTACCTTGATGCCACTTAAAAGAGGCAGTAAACAAATTTGAGATATTTCATAACTTTTGTATTCGTTTTATTCATAATATAAGAAAATTTAATCAGGAATTTTCGAGCCAAGAGTATTCACTGTATAAAAACACAAATACTTTGCCTTCTTTTTAACTCATTGTTTTCAAATTATTTCGTGTTTCTTTCAGTGTCTTACTTCCTCCTTCCTCCATTCGTATATACGTTTGCTAGCAATTTTTTTTTTCTAATATCAGCTGATAATAAATTACAAAGGTGGTTGTTTTGAAAACTTACTTTCTTTTGTGAAAAAGAGTGCAAAATATTTTTACGCTATATTATTATGTAAAGGTAGCAAACAAGCAGATGGTTCTCCTGATAGAAAGACACAACCATCCCCTATAGTGTGATCGCCAAAGATGTATATGGTTTGCTATCCTCGTGTCGGGGTCTTAATGCCACAAGCATAAGTTTGCCGGCTAGCTTATCCTCGAAACCAGAACACGACAGTGACAAGCAATGACGCTATTGCGGCAGGAATAGGAATGGCGGTAGTTCCAGACCCGGGCGAGACAATGTAGAACACTACAACCTAGTAGCTACGGTGGTAGTGAATCGCATAGCCAATCATTTGCCTCTTACCAAATGCCTAACAGAACGGCAGATGGTTCTTCAACGGACCCCGAACTAATACGGGGTAAACTTACAACGTTGACGAGGAATACGAAAGGATTTTTGGCAGTTCATCCTCTTAGATGGTGAAATGGGGGTGAAATATTTTATTAAATTTCTTACATTCAAACATTGACTTATTATTACTATGGACGTCGGGTCCGCGCTAAAAAATGTCCGAGCCAAATGAGCTACAAAACTCAA
>DWBA01001385.1:0-10689 GCA_018236825.1 Apodemia zela
TACTGACTAAGTGGATCCAGCGAGAAAATGTTCTCTCAGATTCTTTTTAAGAATTGGAAGAGATTGACTCATACGAAAATTTTCCAAGAATTCCATCAAATCCCGTTCAAAAGTACTTTATATTATTAAACTCATGCTTTCAACTTGTTAGGTTAAAATAGAAAAACAAGCTTGATTGTTTAAAATAATATGCCAGGTCGGGAAAAATGTTATTTAGGTTTCATGAGGTACTATTGACTAAGTATCAGTAGCAGAGTATTTGACTATATTGTAGTCATTCTGACTATAGTGCTAGGGTACCAGCACGGCCTGAAGATACTTTTTTATCACTTCGGTAAAATTGTAAGCTCGTTTTAATTGTGAAGTGTGCAACATCCGCACAAACCTAAAACGAGGTTTAAGGATGTTGAAATATTTTATTCTTAGACTTGTATTGTTTTTGGATTAAAAATAAAAATAAAAAATAAATAATTTATGACATAAAATGTCGGGATTAGTTGAAAAAGTAGTATTTAATAACACCAACAGATAAGATCTGAGGACATTGTGGTCGTTTCCATTACGGTGTTAATGGTCTGTAAAGAACTGATAAGGGTATGAGGCCTGAAGATTTTTGAAGGACCATCGTTAAATCACTTTTTATAAAGTTAGCTTTTATCAATTTCTTATACAGGGATTGTTTTGTGTATACATTTTGGTACTTACTAATTTTCACCTTTTTTAACAAAAAAAGATTAACATGACGTCGATATAGTTCTTTATACAATATATTTTACACTTTCCATCGTCAGCACTTGGTGAAATTTCATTATTTAGATGAAACTACTGAAAAAACTGAAGTTCTTTATACAAACTTTCATCCCCTATTTCAGCTCTTTAGGAGTAGATCTGAAAAAAAAATTGCTTATATTTGGCACCAAATCTTAAGCTATCTCCATGCCAAATTTCATTAAAATCGGTTCATTAGCTGTGAAAGCGTAACAAACAGACAGACTTTTGAATTTACAATATTAGTAATGATTTCGACACGCTAGGATTCAAACCTGCGACCTCCCCTCAAGCCAGGGCCACTTTACCCACTGAGCTAGTGTCGACAGGTTGAAAGCGGTAAAATTCTTCTTTGCTTTGTGATCGATCGAGTTTTTTCAAGTTTCCCAAGCACTGGGTAAGTGCTAAAACACATATTAGTTAGGATTTTGCGAACAATTTATTTTACGGGATACATATCGTTATGCTAAAACGTGTTTAAAGATAACTTGTTTGAAGAGTTTCATCCAAATTCGTTCAGTCTTTTTTGCATGGTTATCTTATATTCTAACAATAATCCAAAGACGAGACACTTTTATTCATTTGTCCATCATACAAACTTGCATATTGCATCAATATACATGTGCACAAAATTGACCAATGAATCTGTGAAATTATTTAAGTTAAAATATCTACAATAATATTATGAGAGGTAAAATTTGGATGTAATGGATGAACTCAAAAACAACTTACCCGATTTTAATTCTTATTTCACCGTCATAAAGCTATATTATCGAATACGCTGCTTTATTGCGAACAACATCATCGGGTATATTTAGTAATTTGTAGTTCGAAGTGTAAGTTAAAACCTTACATAGTGTAAAACATTTTTTTTTTATTTTTTAAGGAGAGTAATTATACAGTTTTTATTGAATGTCTTCTAATACCTCTTATACGTAAGGCAGTAATGCTGGCCGATTTTTTTTTTGTTAATATTTTACGGCATCTACAATAAACACCCATACTTATATCATTCGTAACTAATAAACACCCATACTTTTTACCCCGTGTTGGTTCGGGCTCCTTTGAAGAATTATAGACCAACTGCCGTTCTGCCAGGCACAGTGGATTTAGGCTTACTGCCGCCCTAGGCCCGGTCTGATTTTGACCGGATTGAATTTAGATTCTATAGATTCTGATTAACAATTATATTTTAATAATAATAATTTATTTATTAAAATATTACTATGGCACCCAAAAATTGAGAATTCAACAGGAAAATAAATAATAGTCTATAGAATTTTTTTTATAAATTAACAAAAAAAAAACATCAGAGGTGATTTTTAAAAAAAAATTCAGTATAAATTTTAGGTCTGAAATGTTAACGTTTTGAAAATTTTGCCGCCCTCCAAATCGTGCCGCCCTAGGCCCGGGCCTCACAGGCCTATGCGTAAATCCATCACTGACCATACCTTATTTTGTTATAACTCAAAGGGATTATAAGGCAGAATTTTTCGATGAAGTTGGTTTGGTTTTTTACATTTTCAACAATAATCATCATAATTTTACCAGTTTACACAAAACCCATACATCTTCACTTGAGAGTTTTTTATGAAACCCTCTGTCTATTATTAAAAACCGCATCAAGATACGTTAAGTAGTTTTTGAGTTTATCGCGAACATACCGACAGACGCTGTTAGGGACTTGGTTTCATAATATGTGTGGATATGACAAAATATTTTTTTCCCTTGACGTTATTATATAATAAATTATATTTACCATTAGTTACAACCTAGTATTATTCACAGCATCATCATTAATTGCAAACTTAAATTCTAATATTAATTAACGATAAATATATCAACATTTATCTACATTTTTAATTTTGTCGGAATCACCTACTCTCTCTCTCTCTCTCTCTCTCTCTCTCTCTCTCTCTTGTAGGTAGGATATACAAAAACCCTTTTTAACTGACGACGCCTACGTCATAATATCTTTATGCAAAATTTCAACCAATCCGTCTAGCGATTTAGGCTGTGTCAGTAGATCATAACAGGGATTTTCTTTTATATAAAAGATAAAACCTTCATTTATAAATTAATATGTATTCCATCATGATTGTTTATGTAGTTAAGTAAGTTAGACGAGTTCTTTCTTTTATTCTGTTAACTTTCGCAAGTTCTTTGTAATTTGATTAAGACTTGTGATAAATATAGTGGCTTTGAGAAGGGAAAACATTGAGGGTATTGTGGGTTTTGTAAGTAGATGTAATATCTTCCATCATGACGGTTTCAAATATTTTATATGACTACTTATCAATTTTGGTCTAGTTTTCGTTTGAAGATCAGACCATATAATATGCTAGGCAGGAGCTAGGAAATAGGTAATTAAAAGCATAGTGAAAGTTAAGCTACACGAGAGTATTGGTAGATTTCTGTAACTTTTTGCGTAGTTTTGGTACGACCATATTCTATTCTTGTTATAAGACAATGACAAGTATTTCTGCTATTTTGGCAGAAATATATAGTATGGTAGCATAAAAGTCAGGTGAGACATTCCAGATCTCTACTACCTAGTAGACTCGATAGTAGTGACACGTTAGGCTAATCTTTCTCTACAAACTGACTGGTTGGAAGAAAAAGCAGATGGATTGTTTTTCATTAGGAATCCAGACCAACACTAATGTACTCGTAGAATCGATAAGTAGTGTATATGTGGAATAGTTATTCTGCCTCACATACATGTCATATTTAGTGATTACATGTGAAAATTTCCTTTTCCCATCGAGAGAACCAAAGCAAAACATATCTGTCTACTATAATAATACAAAAAAGTACTTTTCGCCCTATTGGGACAAATTGACAAATTCTTTCGCTGTTCAAGCAATCCGCTTGTAGAAGAGTGAACAAAATTTTTAGAAGTCGGCATCGCATTGGCAACTAATTTTTTGAGTTGTAAATCTCCATGGGCAGTGGTGACTGCTTTCCATCAGGTAGCCCATTTGCACGTGTGCCTGCACATACTATAAAATAATCTCTTCCAGCTAATATCAGAGTATCAACTTTAAAGAGTAAAAATTAAGAAAAATGTAAAATTGCACACGTTGACATCACATGCTTAATGTTTAAAATGTCATACTTTAAGTATAATAATACATTATTTGTTTGTTTTTTTTTAGTATTTGCGTATGTAATATGTATTTGTATATGTACCAAAGATGTTAATGATGCGTTGCTAATCGTGTGGCGGGATGGTAATACCACATGCATAAGTCTACCGGCTACAAAAACCAGAACACTACAATGACAATCATTGACGCTATTGCGGCAGGAATAGGTAAGGTGGTGGTACCAAATATCGGGACGAGCCGTTGCGGAACTCTATCGCCTAGTAGTCAAGACACGTATAGCCAATCGGTCGCCTCTTACGACCTGCCTGGCAGAACGGCAGTTGGTCTATTCTTCAAAGGAGCCCGGACCGGATAAACCGTATCAACTCGTATTTTTTTGTTTCTAAATAATTCCAGGTGGTACTGTTCATGGTGTAACAAACATAATCATACATCCATCATACAACGTGCCGCTGCGTGACAATGACATCGCGGTGATGGTGATGTCCAGTGCTGTGACGCTGTCCAGCACGGTAGCGCTGGCGTACGTCCCAGTGCAGGGGGCAGTGGTGCCCGACAACTCCAGCGTGGTGCAAGTAGGCTGGGGTAGAACCACGACCGTAAGTTTCCTTTTCTCTATTACTTTTTAGGGTTTCGTACCTGAAATGGAAAAACGGAACCTTATAGGATCACTTCGTTGTCTGTCTGTTCTTCTGGCAAGACCCCCTTTCTCAGGAACTCTGTTGGATCCACACTAACGGTTAAACATAACGCCGTTAGTGATCGCGATTTTTTTAAAAAAAGGGGCAAACGAGCAAGAAACTTACCTTATGGTAAGTGATTACCACCGCCCATGGACAGCCGCAACATCAGAGGTTTAGCAGCTGCGTTGACGGCCTTTTAAAAATGAGTAAGCTCTGTTGTTGAAGGCCCCTAAGTCGTATCTGTTCGGAAACACCCCCGCCGGTAATTGATTCCACAGAGGAGTAGTGCGATGATGGACGTTCAACATAATATGTGTAGCCACGACTTAACGCGATAATTTGATAACGACATTCACATTGCCGTTTGACGTTAGGCGAGTCGCAGTAGCGATTTACGAGAGTATTGCGTTGAAGCAGCCACATAAATAATTAAGACACATTAATAATTGCCGCTATATTAATCGCGTAGATAAATAAATAAATAAAATAAATATTCCGGGACAAATTACACGAACTGATCTAACCCCAAAGTAAGCGAATTATTTGCTTGTATTATGGGTGTTAGTCAACGATACTAATACATAGAATTACATATATAATTTTTCGTTAGTGGGTCCCCAGCATGAAGGTATTAAGTTAAAATTTATATTAAATACTCGGGTTTGCGGTCCGTCCTAACTGTAAAAAAATCAAACTGGTAAGTCAACGTGATCAAAAGATATAACCATTAATGTCGCAAAAGGGAATCAAAACCTATAGGGTGTTTCCCGTTGACCTAGAATTATGAAATTTGGCAAGAAGTAATGTCTGACAGCACATGTAAAGGAAAAAATCTGAAAACCGTAAATTTTTCAAATCACAAAAAAACCGCGATCAAAACATAATACGTGTAGCTAAGCGCGATTAGACAAGTTTGTACGGAACCCTCGGTATGCGAGTGCAACTCACACATGACCGTCTTTTTACATATAGAGGATATTCTGCTATCTAAAATGTTATTAAAAACTCTTTACGTAAAAGTAATAGTCATAGAGATAATCTCGCAGATTTCTGTCCAAATTCACAGTAACATTTATAAAAGGCACGTAAAGATAGATCAATCTTATCTACCTAGCTATATCTACAATAAACATTTTATTGCTGCAAGATAAAGATCGGCGGTCGCACTGAAGTAATAGATTTTTTAAATGAAATAGTCGTCTATAGTCAACTTAATAGCCGCACCGACATTTGACCGGACATTTGGGCAAAAAGGTCGGACACCTTAAATTATGAAGGATTATATGTCGTAGTAATTAAAACGACGAAAATCGTATGTATAACCAGGCCATTTTATCATTTACAATAAATCTTCTTAAATTCTAATTAAATAAAAATAAAATTGAATGATGAATCATTCTTTTTTATGACGACACTACTTAATAAAATGTAAAAAGCTAGACAAGCCGGACTCTATTTAAAATTGACCGGACATGCATTTGAAAAAGCCTAACTATATCTGACTTTATCCACACGCCCGGCAACGCTATATAATACTTAGAATATAAGTCTATGGCTATATACATATAAATAAAATTGAAGTATCTGTCTGTGATTTCAAAATAAACAGGTTGTTTCAAGTGCAGTGTGTTATTTTTTAAATTTCTGTCTGTCTGTCATTTCGTTTGTACGGGGGTAACCTTTGGAACGACTCAACCGATTTTTATGGAACTTTCACTAAAAAAATAGAGGAGTTTATAGAGCAGGACACGTATAGCCAATCGATTGACTTTTACGACCTGCCTGGTAGAACGGCAGTTGGTCTATTCTTCAAAGGAGCCCAGACCAACACAGGTTGTTTGGTACTACCACCTTGCCTCTTTCCGTCGCAATTTCATCGTGTTTTGTTTGCGAGGGTATAGGTACTTCCTGTTTGGTTCCATTAACAAATTTTGGTAGTAACAAATTTTGGTAGTAACAAATTTGGTAGTAACAAATTTGGTAGTAACAAATTTGGTAGGAATAAATTTGGTAGTAACAAATTTGGTAGTAACAAATTTGGTAGCAACAAATTTGGCCGATCGTTCGCCAATTATTTGCTCGCCTGGTTTAGTTCGCCTGGCACGAAAGAATTTATTTTTGAAAAGACGTCGAATTATCTTGTTTTATTATCTAATTCTATCTATTTGCAGACGGGAGCTGGTGTAGCGTCAGAAGTACTGAACGAGGTGACCATCATGACGGTGAATCTCAACGTTTGCGCAGCCAGGTACCAGTACCTCCAGTCAGTGGTGAACGAGTCCTTCCCCGTCACAAACAACATGATCTGCGCCGGTCTGCTTGATATCGGAGGTAATTTATTGTCGTTTTTGCAATTGTCAGAAAATCTTTTTTAATCTATATATGTTTGTAATATGTATTTACGTTTAATTGGTGTTTCATAAGCATAACTCTCACTCTTTCCTTCATCCAATACATACACACACACAGACACACATACAACCATTCACACATACATAATTAACCATCACACTTATATACACATATATATATATATACCTAAGCTAATGTCTTTATGATGGTGGAGTTGTTTCTTTTGTTGTTTTTACCTCTTTCATGTTATTGTATAATTATTTTTATTTTAAATTCCCGGCTTTGTATCGTTGTTTCGAAATATTAGTTATTTGTTTGCTAATTAACTACATAATATGGTTAGAAAACAAAGAGAAAATCCGTAATTGGCTAATGTTCAATGTATATGGTATTGTAAGTATTTTCTGAAAATTATGCTGTGTTTTTTGTTAATGTTAAATAAATAAATAAAAATAAATAAATACTTTCCTCCCATGGTGCGTATCTATATTATTTTTATCATAGCTGGATTGAATACACATCTCTATAAATTATTTAAAATTATTGAACTAAAAGAGGTTTTAAAACTATTGACATTTAACTTTCAAACAGCTTTTGATATCACGTACTAATTTTGGAAAACTATTTTAATAGGGGAACTAGAACCTTACCCGACTTCTTACATAAATATGAAGAAGGTTTGTTAGGTTGCCTTTAGGTACCACACCTGGGAAAAGGACGACCGTCGACGTGAGAGTTTATAACGTGCAAGCAACCTACTCTAATAGGTAATAGCCAGCTAGCAATATCGTCGCATTTATACTATTTCTAGCGATAACCGGGACCGACGGCTTTACGTGCTCACCTGCAGCACGAACGTGGTAGCATACCACGCACCAGACTCCAAGCTACTTTTCTGAAATTTTGGATTTTCGAGAAAAACCTCATCTTCAATACGATTGATCATCAATGACTGATCATCAATAACACTTGCCCGGGTTATTGATGATCAGTCTTAAATTCTTATTCTGCGTTCATTTGACTTACTCTTAAATAGATACCCACCTAACCACAAACCTCTTAAGCATTAATGAGACACTTGCTCGTAGGTATATACTCGAATGTATTATAGTCTAAGCTGATTTTATATGGTTATCTGTTTTAATTACATTGTTATAACATCAGGTAGCTGCACAGCTGACAGCTGAGCCAACAATAACAGGATTCACGTATTTCGTTGCGTAAGAGGTCAGAGGATGCTAAAACAGTGAACCGTTATTATGTGTAATTGACTTGTCGACCGGTCCGGTGGAAGCTATCGTGGTTGGAAGCATTTATACCGTTTGCATCTTTAACGTTACACATACAAAGTTTTTGTGGATGAAATAGAGGACAATCTTTTCTTTTAATTGATTACTTGCTAGTGGTGCTAGCTGACCCTCGCAGAAACACTAAAATAATATTATTTGCAGGGTTATAATAAGAATACAAATAGATATGATTCATTTGCAAATTTGATTTAGCATTATTATCTAACATCATATTTTTAAATGCCCTTTCTGCTTAATCTTCTGACTTACTTTGTACCTATATGTCGCCTAGCACGTGATGGGCACACCCATAGATCAGATATATGTACTACGGGCACACCGCGCGGTTGTGACATTATATTATACTTAGTAATAGTTACAGATTTTTGATGTTATTGCCTATATGATTCATTTTGTTATTGTTTTGATTTTGTCATTGGAATAACAATTGTCATTATTTTAAACGACTTGCAGTGTATCAGGTGTATAGTCCCCATTTCGTTCATACTATAAAAAGAGTGTGCTCGGTCATGGGAGCCGGCAGCAGGGTGCAAGGGGGTGCAATTGCACCCCCCTGCCCAGAAAGAAAGTATTTTTAAGTCGCCGAGTGCCCACTTGAGAGTTTTTAAAGATCACGGAATACAAAGCATTGTGCTTTTGTCATACAGTATTAGAAAAAAGAAGCCATTAAAAAACTGTATCTGTCACTGTCAGACAGATCGTAGAAAAAGGACTTAATACTCGAAATTCTATTATCTACATGCTATACATGTTTATTTCTATATTTTATATTGGTTAATAGTATATTGTATAGATGTAGATGCACCTCCCTGAGAATAATCCTGGCGGCGCCCATGCAAAGGGTTTTTCATATCATAAGATAGCAACCACGCAGATGGATTTCTTGACGGAGAGAGACCACTATCGCCTATAGACTAATGATGCGTTGCTATCCGTGTGGCTGAATGGTATTTAAACATGCGTAAGTTTACCTACCTTATCGTCCAAACCAGAACACAACAATGGCAAGAATTGAAAGAAATAGGCGAAGCCACTGCAATATAGAAATAGGAAAATTCAGCGTATAGTAGAAACAAAAATATACACTATAATTAATATCATATAAGTCAGATAAGCAGATTTTTTTATATAGACCTTATATGATTTATATTGTGCGTTAATATGAAAAAAAGAACAAATTGTTAGATTTTGTCTGTATTTTCTTGAACGGTTTGCTCAAGGGCCGAGGAGAACGTCAGGTCATTCCCCTCTATTGTTGCGCCTGCGCCGGTCACGTGCATCGCGCACGTGGGTATATTTAGCGTATACTTACAGCCTAGACCTATATACATACAAGTTACAATTTAACATTTACACAATACAAGCTACACCGTGTAGCCCGCTGCATTATATAAGTTGTTGGTGAATACCGCGGGAATTACTCATTTTTCCGGGATAAAAAGTAGCCTATGTGCTATTCCAGGTTATCATCTACATATTTGCCAAATTTCATCTAAATTGGTTTTGCTATTTTTGCGTGATTGTGTAACAAATGTCCCAAGCTTTTCAAAAATTAAAAAACTGACATCTTTTACAAACAGATTTTTTTAACTCTTTGGTTCAAAACAGGTATAGTTTTTACTCCTTTGAGCTTAAAATGCTTGAGGCAGTAAGTGGAAAGATTCAGGGATGAACTGCAGGGCCAACCGGTTTATAGATTTTTAAACTTGTTACCTCAGGACTCGGTCCTTTATAAATCGATTTGGGTCGACAAAATCGATCTTTTTGCGTCGGTGGTTAAATTATTTTATTGAACACTCCCTTTCTACACTTTCCAGCAGTAACGATTGTAGGTGATTCCCACCACAACATTTGGCAATGGCACGAGAGTCTTCCTAACCACGATACCGAACTTCTACTGAATTTTTGCCCTAACTAGGTTTCTAAAGTGAAGCCGATAAGAGAATGCGTTCCTGACGTTCCACGACTAGTGATGAGCACAACATAACACTGAGTTCGTTACCGTTCCTACAAAATGAACCGCCGCGTTATTTTTAAGATTATTTTCGTTTTAAATTGGCGGAATCATTTAAAATTTATATTTTAGTTATTTAAGTGGAAACCAAAAAAGGGTAATATTAATATAATAAAATTGTTTTATTTATTCTTTGTTACAAAGTTACAATATCTATTTCTATGCAATAAAGTACATTGAATTGAATGTGCGTACAGAATATTAATCAGACTCCGATTCGCTTGAGGAGGTGGTGTCTTCATCATCATCTTCGCCTACATGTATAATTATATTATTATCAATAACAGAATCAATCCTGATATCTCGGTCAAAATGTTCCACAATCAGATTTTTAGTCTTCTCAACAACCTTTGCCCAGTCATCTCTTGTGACTTTCCCGCAGGCTTCTTTTAATAGGGTCATCATCTTTTTCGTGCTGAATGGCGGGGAAGTATTGTGGCGGGCGGCGTAAC
>DWBA01001386.1:0-10689 GCA_018236825.1 Apodemia zela
AATGGTATTATAGGTCCCTATGACCTACTCCCTCTTATGTGACGCAGACGAAGTTACGCGGGTCAGCTAGTATACATATAAAATTTTATCAAAATTCGTCAAGCTGTTTCGGAGGAGTATGGTAACAAAAGCTGTGACAGTAGAATTTTATATATTAGATTAACTTAGATATAGATAAAAATAATATTATGCATTCCCTTATACAATACTTACGCAAAAAATTGTATTCAAACGTATATTTTGATCAAAATTGATGGATTGCATCCACGTCTCCTTTATCCGTAAAATGTATTCACCATTCACATTTGATGGATTTCTTCATTCCGTAGCTTAAACGTTACAATGGTTTAGAAATACATAAACGGTTCTCCGTAGACCACAACATCGTATTATCAAAAATAGATTAGTATCTTTTGTATCTTATCTTTAGAATTGTTTTCTTATAATTACAAATACTGACTACACGAGTGGTGATTAGGTGGTGAGGTTAGTCTGTTTGGTTCAGGTCATGAGGTTCTGTCTTCGACTTACGGAGTGGACAAAGTGTAAGGGCGGTTCAGCACTTCATCCGATCAGAATGCGAGAAAATACAAATCAACAAAGCTCGGACTAGCATGTCCAATCTGCATCCGTGATTTTTTTATATAAGGTATAGGTATATGATAGCAGACAAGCAGATAGATCTCCGGATGGAAAGAGACAACTATCGCGTAACCACACCAAAGATGTTAATGCCGCGTTGCTATTCGCAGGTATAAATGCCATTGGCATAAATTTACCGGCCACTAGGCGATTATCACACTGCCACGCATTACGCTGCATGTTGTGTGTCGACGCACTTACGCGCGTACTTGCGGGAGTGCAGAATTGCATCACCGTGCGTGTTTTTGCGCGTAGTTTTTTTTTTTTTTTTTATTTCATACGATAGCAAACAGGCAGATGGGTCTCCTGATGGAAAGAGTCAACCATCGCGTTGCGTTTTGTGGGTTCACGGCGGCTCTGTATCATTTAATTCCAAGCCGTTCTCTGTGGTGATAGTGCAGTGCTGAATGTTTCTCCGCTTGTATGCGCGTGATCTGCATGAACGCGCGTGGATGCATTTTCTGTGTGTTGGACTGTGCGTGTTTTCTATACAAACGGATATACTTACAAGGAACTTTCGAACACACATTCACGCGCTACGCTGCGTGATGCGTGGCAGTGTGAGAATCGCCTAATCGCTAAAGTTTGCAAATGCCTTCATGGGGTGATCCCCATTTCCCTACATTCCGCCAAGAAATTACTGAATCGTGGTTAAAATTGGCGTCTATCGATATTACGTTCTACCCCGCAGGAGCTTCACATCTTGTCCACTCCCGAAAAACCCCGATGTCATCATATATCTTAAACATTCGGTTCACTATGTTTTCCCGGCGGGGTTATCACGTAACTCGCCATGGGCAATTATCGTAATTGTTTGCTTTTCGCAAGTATATAACAGCCTCGTATATTAGTTACAGTCATTGCCGCTTGATTATTTTTGGCGTTATGACACCGCACAAAGCGTATCCAGCGTATTGGCAAGCAATTGGCGAGAAATTCGTTGCGAAATACTTATTATATTTTACGTTTATCAATTATCGCTGATTGCTGGCGGATTGCACATTTTAGGTGATAGGTATGCCTGCCGGTTAGCGACTACACCAAATGCGTAGAACGACCTGTAGTGTGGCTAAGTGCGTTGTAGCCCGCTTTGATAGATAGATAGCTCCTTGTAGTTACCCGAGATCGATCGCTTTATGTGCTCTTCCAGGGTTGCTTTGGCCTTTGACGGGAACCGAAGCCGTGATGAATGACTTTGTTGTCATGGTTACAAGTTATGTATATTATCAAAAAGGAAGTGTGTGTAGTATTGCTATAAGTTAATAATCTACAAAGCGCCAGCACATTGCTTACGTTAAATTAACACAACCGTGGAAAGTAAAGATCTAAAGGCAACCTAACAAACTTACTGTATATTTATGTAACAAATCGGGCGAAGTCAAGGTTCTAAAAGAACTACCCAATTACGTAACAAGTCGGGTAAGGTCCTAGTCAAGGAGGTCCTTGTGCCACCCTCTTTTTCTCCGAGTCAGACCTAAAGGCAACCTAACAAACCTACTGCATATTTATGTAACAAATCGAGTAAAGTCAAGGTTCTAAAACAACTACCCATTTATGTAGCTGGGTAAGGTCCTAGTCAAGGAGGTCATTGTGCCGCCTTTCTTTTTTTCAGAGGCAACCTAACAAACCTATTTCATTTTTAATGTAAAAAGCGGGAAGCGACTGCCGATTAACTTGTAGCTATTTCGAGTTATGTACTTTACGCCACTAGCGGCACCCTATGCACTTAAAAGCAATGCACCCTATTTAAATAAAAAAATAAAATGTATTCTAGGCAAGCATTAAAAGAAATAATGTGTGAAAAAATGACAGAACATGAGTTTTTGACCCTGATTCGATATTTCCGCGGCGACCCGGGCAAAGAGAAGAATCCGAGACGTGAAATGGTCAGGTATGTATTTTCTAGAAAATATATAAAAAACAACAAAGGAAAATTTTGACACGCTAGGATTCGAACCTGCGACCTTTCCTCAAGCCGGGGCTGCTCTACCAAACGAGCTAGTGTCGACAGGTTTGAAGGGGTGAAATTCTTCTTTGCTTTGTGATCGATTCCGTGGATTGTACTGATCGCTAGATTTACTTACGTATACATACATAAATTAGTTAAATGAGTTTATCGTTACAGATGAAATTCACATTTATAATATTGATCAATACTTTCGTATTTCTAATTGTATATATGTGTTTAAGCACTAACCCAGTGCTTGGGAAAACTGGGAAAACTTTAAAACACCAAAGAAATTTTTTCTTTGTTGTTTTTAATTCAAAGAAAAAATTGTCTTTGTTGTTTTTAAAGTTTATCAAATTTCCCAAGCATTGGGTTAGTGCTAAAACACATATACAATTAAATAAATATACACTGGACAAATTACACGAATTGATCCAACCCCAAAGTAAGCAAATGATTGCTTTATATCACAAGCATTGGGTGTTAGTCAACGATACTAATACATATATAAATACTGTTATATATTTAATAAACACCCAAACCCAGAAATACAAACATTTACGCTCATCGCACAATGTCCCTGCCGGGAATCGAACCCGAGCCCCATTGAAAGCGTAGTCAGGGCCGTTAGCCACTCGAGCAACGGGGCGGTCTAAAACCACGCGTTATAGTTGTAACGAACACTTTCGATCCCAAAAATGGTGTTCTCTGATGAGTATATGTATAATGTTCCCGTGTTAGTCTGGGCCCCGTTTGAGGTAGGAGTAGGAAGGCAGATGGTCTCTGCCTTATATAATATAATAGTTCTTCTTTTTAAAACTTTTCGAGTGACCCACGTATTTGAGTTGACCCCGTGTTGGTCCGGGCTTTCTTTGAATAATATACCATCGGCCGTTTTGCCAGGCAGTTTGTAAGAAGCGAACGATTGGCTATCTGAGAGGATCGTGGCTATTAGGTGGTAGTTCTGCATTGTCTCGCCCGGATCTGGCACCACCGCCTTACCTATATTCCTGCCGCAATAGCGTCAGTGCTTGTCATTGTCGTATTCGGCTAACTTATGCAATTGGTACTAACACCTCGCCATCTGTTTGTCACCTGTTTTTACAATAAAATAATACTCATGACATGTAACGTCAGTGTTTCTCACTGTCGTTTTCCGGTTTAGATGGTAAGGTAGCCGGTAAACTTATGCATGTGCCATTAAAAACTCGCCACAAGTGTAGTGTGTAAATCATATACACTACATATAGCAATGCACTTTTAACATCGTTCATGTTTATAGTCGATGGTTGCCTCTTTCCATCAGGGGAGAATTCTGCTTGTTTGATGTCTTATGACATAGAGTAAAAAAAAGTAAAATACCAATGAACGCGCGCGGTGGTAGAGTTGGCCATCAGATTATACCAACTTATTAACTTAGATGTCAAGTGTTAAACAGTATATGCGAATACTGTAAGGCTCACTCGTTTTTTAATTTGTTACATGAATCGTATTTGTAATCGTAGATCGCTCGTGTTCTCTGAATTGACGAGAGGATTGTGGGACGACCGGGAACGCCTACGAGAAGGATTGATACACGCTGATGAAAATGGTCTAGGAGTATTGACTCCGCAATGCTTACGGCAGCTGTTACGGGCACATCGTTTGCCAATCAATCGCGATCTCATGGATTGCATGTTGCAAGTGTATGTATAGTTTTGTCTTAACTTTATTGGCTTCAAAGGTTTTTATGTATTTATTTCGCTACAGTGACATTTGTAGCACAGTAGTTTGTATTATCACTTACTAGCGACCTGTCCCGGCTTCGCACGGATTATAATATAATGCATTATACATATAAACCTTCTTCTTGAATCACTATATCTATTAAAATAAACTGCATCAAAATCTTTTGTGTAGTTTTAAACATCTAAGCATACATACAGACATTAGGACAGACGCGGGAAGCGACTTTGCTTTATACTATGTATTGAAGATTGATGAAATTGGTATGACAAAGTAGCACAATATGGCATATTTCAATTTTTTCACGGTAACATATATTTATTTATTTATATTCATGCACAACAAATATGTACATAGGTTTAACTTAACACAACAACCTCATGTAATCCAGAAATAAAATAATTAAAGGAGTTGGTGCATCTTAACATAATTATAACGAAAAAAATATATTTAAACATATGATAAGATTACTAAAGTGTAAATTTGGTACATTACACATATTTATTCGCCACTGTGGTTTAGTGGTCCGTGGTCCGTTTCCTCATAAAAACAATGTTATGTAGGATTGGAAAAGTGTATCAAAAAAGGCTTTCCACACCTATCACATTGTGCGACTAAGTATTTTCGGCTAAACAGGTTGTACCTCTGACTACCTCTACAGGGATACGGGCGCGAAGATAATTTTTTATGTTTTATGGATGGTTCATTGATCTAGCCTACGGATTAAACTAGAAACGCGCTTTCAGTGAAGCTTGCTTCGGTATAAATACCCAGAAATACAGAGTTATAAGACTTACTGATGAAATAAAATCACTCCAAGGGTATTTTTAAAACTTTAGTGTCTTATTGGCTTTTCATTCTATTATAGACGTTGATTACTAATTTAGAATTCAAGTCATATTAATTTTACTTCTGTATAGTAAAGAAGAATATTTTTAAGTTGTAGTCACAAATAGTACTAAAATACATTGGCACAAATAATGTGATGCAAGAATTAATATATCTAACATAAAAAAAAATTGTCAATCCTAATGCCATCAGATGAATTAATATTATAAATGTATTAAAAATTGTACCTAGATAAATTTGCATGCTAATGTGTAGCGGAATGGGCAAGTGATTAAATTTAATATAAGATCTTTGTAACCCTATTTCTTGCAAATAAATATTACTATTACTATATCCACATGCTTCGTACATAATATATCGGCCACGACCTTAAAAGTTTTGTAAGGGCTTGTGCTCGTAGCACGCAATGCATATATTTTATTTATTTTTTTATAAAAGAGAAACTAACTCGTTAAAGAAACATAATTATGAAATAATAGTTTTGAATTGTTTTTTATTTTATGTCTATTTATTAAAATACCTTTCAAAAAAGAGAATATATTAAAATAAAACTGTAAGTTTATTATGACATTATAATACTTTTAAATGTCATAATAAATCAAAATAAACTAAATCTAACGCAATTATTAAAAAAATATTATTTCACACTCGTATTCCCGAAGAGGTAGGCAGATGTATTATCAGCGCACCCACGATTAGCCAAAGATTAGAAAAATTAACCAAAAAGTCCCACAATGTGATAGATGGCATGCCAACCGGGCACTTATCGAATCCCGGACAACGTTGTTTTTATCAAAAAACTGACAAAACACGTTTTTTAATTGCCCGACCCGGGAATCGAACCCTTGACCTCATGTGGTCAACTCCGCCACCGGAACACTAGACCACAGAGGCGATCAGATTTAAAATATAACAATTATTTACTCAGATCAAAAAAATTAAGAGCACATAATAAACTTAAAACGTAAAAGCTGCCCGGTAGATTCTGTAGCTTCATTAGTGTCTTAATCATATTAATAGTTCCCGCATGCTATGAACATACGGGTATATTTTATCATAACTTGAAATATTTTAACATATACGCTTTAACATTGTAAAATTCTATACGTATGTAAATGTAGGTATAGACTAAAAAATAAGTTATTATATTGGAATTGGTAGAGTGGTGGTACCAAACCTGGTCGAGACGATAAAGACCTTTACTACCTAGTTAGTAGTCACAATGTTAAGCCACGTTCTAATAAGGCTAGTATTTTAGTCAAGTAGCTAGTAATTACCTAATAAAACATTTCTAAAATACCAACAATGTAGTCTAGTAGATTAGTGCACAATTTAGTCAAGCCGATCCTTTTAAATCTCGTTCTGACTAATTATGTTCTAACTAAACATGTCTGAACACAAACAAGTTAGACGAGTAGAATTGTGCATAATTTAGTTGAGCCCAACCATTTAGTTCTATTTGTCTCGGGCGAGTAGCACCCTCCACCACGTACCTACCTTACTGGCTCACCGACTAAACGATTGTGAATCTCTCGTTTTAGTCGAATTTATTAGTTGTATAGCGCCATGTTTTGCGCGCGCCTATCACGTTTTGGGATGTTCATTTTTGTAAATACAACTCTCCAGGCCAAAGGGTGAACAATTGTTCTTTTTTTGTTTTTATCGCGACAAAAACTATTGTGAACGAGCGTTTTAGTTACTAAAGTATTCTCCATTCGACTAAAATGTTAATGTAGTGCAAACTAGACTTTAGTTATACATATTTCTCTTCCCTCGCCTTTTTCGAGATGCTCAACTGTAAGGCAGTAGGTATATTCTTCAAAAAGGGCCCGGTTTAATGTGGATTTATTTACATCAAGAATGGATTAAGAAGTCTTTCAGTTGCACGTTATCTTACGGTCAGGGCTACAGAAGTTAATTTCTCTAATACTACAAGTAAGTAGATTCCGAGTTGTAAAGTTTAGAGGGTTAGGTATCTCCAGTCAATTGCGGCGGCGGGCTACCTCGACGTCAGCTGATATCTGGGAACGACTTGTATTTCCTGCTAGTCTGTAACTTGCTAATTGTTCGTCATTTCACATTCTATCTATACTAATACACAAATCTGTAGCGTCTGTCAGTGCATTCAACTTTATAGCCAATTGCCAAAATTTTTCTGTATTTATATAATATGTCCCGTTATAACATAAGAGCAGTTTGACGGATCTTGGTCGTTTGCTCCCTTTTCTACAAAAAAAACACTAACATTCAGTGCCTATCCGTAAAACTTAATAATATAATATTAGATATCAAAACGATTATGAAAGAACTCACAGCCATAGCCCACAAGATAAATATTCCAAAATTATTACAAATGTCTCTAAAGCTGCAAAAGTTTGGGAAATAAACAGAATTTTGAGAAATATTACTAATTGTAAAACTAGTAAGACTATTAAAACCTTCATAATTTATTTATAGGTGAAAGACAATGGTTTCATTAAGAGACTGTAGATAGGAATAGGATTTGAAAAATGTTATTAAATGTAACGATTTCAACAACTCAAACTCTCACCTGATCAGTTGAGTACACTTACCAAAAATCAAATTCAGTATCTTTTTTGTATAATCGAATAATAAACATCCAAATATATGACTTTTCACATTTAAGTATTTAGTTACCCTATATTAGTCAACTGAGATTGATGAAGCCATAGTCCAACAAGAATATAACCTGATCTGAAATTATTAAATTATTTTATGTACCATAAATGTAAATTAGTAGAGAAGTAAGAACAAGTAAAAAAATAAAATGCAAGAACAACGCGATATTGTATTATTTATATTTTTATCCGGTGTCGGAGTTGACCACACGAGGTCCCGGGTTAGGCAAATTAAAAAAAAAAGTGTTTTTTCAGCTTTCTGATAAAATCAACTTTTCCCGGGATTGGAAAAGTGCCCGGTTGGCGAGAGGCTATCCACCTATCACATGGTGGGACCTAGTATCTTCGGCTAATCGTGGGTGCACTAGTTGTACCTCAGACTACCACTTCGGGGATACGGGCGTGAAGATACTTTTTTATTAAGTGTAAAACGATAAGTATCTATCATTATGCATTGGTTCCTAGACTATGTTGGACACTCTTCGTTTTCTTTTTGTGCGTTTTTCTAAAACATCGAAAATTCAAACCGTACACAGTGTTTTATCCTTTTAGCCTCTATTGCTACGTTTCTGTAAATAAAACGAATGGGTGAAATTATTTATGCGTTCCACAGTAGTTCACATTAACAGGTGTGTGTACACGCTAGAATGTTTTTTTTTAAGTATTTAAATGTAGCGGAATAAAAGATTGTATAATAAATTATGTTATAGCAGGAATATTAACGATTTTTTAAACAACAAAATGTCGCCAAATGATGTGGGATTTTTCAACAAAACGTCCGATTAGGGATTTGAAACATTGCAGAAATATATATTATATTTGTGTTGTTTAACAATAGTCCTTATTCGTGCTATAACCGATATTTGCGCATTTCGAGTTACTTTGAAGAACTTGTACCTACTTTCAAATTACCCGATTTAATTCGCTAAATATAAATTGTAAAATACCAGTTTCTATTTTTACCTGTAATCATAACCTAAGCCGCAATCAATTTAGGCATGGCTTTAATGACCGAAATTGTGAAATTATCCGGTTAAAAATAGAAAATCAACTGGTCTATAGGTAATTGTATATTTACATTAGAAGATCTATCTTCTTATTCCCTATCCTATTATATATAAAAAAATATTTTCACACCCTATCCCCGTCGAGTAGGTAGAGGTACAACCAGGGCACCCACGATTAGCCGATGATATTCGGTCCCACAATCCGATAGGTAACAAGCCTATTTTCAACCGGACACTTATCCAATCACGGGCAACGTCATCAGAAAACTGAAAAAACACATTTTTTTAATTTTCTGACCCGGGAATCGAACCCGGGACCTTATGCCGTCAACACCGACACGGGATCACTAGACCACAGAGGCGATACACGTCTATCTATCAAAGCGGGCTATACCGCACTTAGCCACACTACGGACCATTGTGCGTAAAGGTATAGTGGCTATTCCTGCCAACCCAGCTCTTTCCAAAGGTCCAGCACCTTAGAGGGATGCTCAAACATCTCCCTATATGTGTTGACCTCTTTCAAGAATTGGGCCTATAGGTGCTGTAATTCCACGCACTCAAGCATCACGTGGTATGGAGTTTCTTCATGGTTTAGGCACACCCTACATAGGGGACTGTCAGTTAGCCCCAAGGTGTGCATGTGTTTGTTCATTGAGCAGTGCCCCGTTATCGGGCCACATATTTTTTTTCCTTAATTCTACCCTTGGTAGTTTAAGTAATTTTCTGGTCAGTTTAGGATTACCACATAATACATATTATCATGATTGCATTAAATGATTGATTGATCGAGTATACGGCAAAGTATTTCAAATGCTCACACTATTTGATTTTCTGTTGTTTTAAAAATATAATTTATGAACATTTTAATACGACGAAAAATTAAGTCCAACGCCATCTAGCACAAAATCACAGCATTAATAATAAAGTAATAAAACTCTGAACTTACCGCTCTTCGTTTCTCCGCGGCGTCAAGCGGCGAAGTTTGGCCCGGTACAGAAGCGCGACCGCGGAAAATGTCCATCACCTTCGCCATGGCGCTAGGTCGTCGAGATGTACTGGATGCAGTCACTGTATGGTAGTACTAAACAAAAAGGAAATAAATTTAATTTAATAAATTTAAATGTCACGTGAAAGAAAGCTACATTATCCAGGAGTGACATAGGCTACTTTTTGCCCAACTGAGCAAAGAGAAAATGTTTTAGGGTCACGCGAACGATGTCGCGGGAAACTGGTAGTAAACAATAAAAAGAAAATGTTGCTTAACCACATAGTAAACCTCATCGAAATTAGAGTTATGGTATTCAAAAAGTATGGTCACTGCACGATGTACACTCGTTAGTCACTAGTTCGAAAAATCGCCGTTTGTAAACAATAAACTTCGATGCGCCGTATTTATTAAAAAACTAGGTCAACATTTAAGTGTACTCGATATTACAGAGTACTCGATAGTACTGAACTTCCTTCAGTATGTACACTCTTTTACCAGTCACTCTGTATATCAAAATATGTGTATCATAATTGAAAATGTATTTATTAACTAATTCATTCATTCATTTATTAATAAATAAATTTTCACTAATGTTGTAAAAAGCAAAGTTTGTAACTTTGTAGGAAGTGATCTCTGGAACTGCTGAGCCGAATTTGAAAATAGTTTCACCAGTAAATAACTACATGATTTCTGAATGACAGAAACTACATTTTATCTCAATTTTTTCGATTCCTGTCAGAGGCAAACATAAGTATGAAGAGCATATATGTTCGTATACTTAAGAGTAATAACGCATAGAGGGATAATTTCATACGACGATTCGTTACTCTGTTTAAGCCAAAACACTAGCGATGTGTGCGTGAGCTTCTTGTAATTACTTGCGTTCGC
>DWBA01001387.1:0-10687 GCA_018236825.1 Apodemia zela
GCCTCACTACATACAGCCTTACTTCAACCTAAGACTGTATGTAGGTTTCTAGGGTAATAAAAGACGAAATTGAATACATTTAATAAACATAACTTAATACTAAAACGAACAATAATAAATCCCTGCCTTACAAACTAATATTTACATAATTTTACATTATTTAGCGGCGTCCTGTGCTGCACAATTTCTATAAGTAAAACAGAAGGGAATAAAAGCGTTTTTTTTATTTAAGGTATGAAGAGCAAAAAATGCGCGATTTACTTTCTCATTATCAAAATCATCTAGCATCAGCATGAGAGTAACTTTTCCTTAACTTAACTTGGCCTACGCCTCCGCCGATACATAGAATGTTTTTAATTGATGTCTAGAGACATCGAATTCGGATCGCTACGGAGCGCGCGCGCGATACACTCGCTTTCCATACTCGTTCGGTCCGTAATTATCACAATATTGTATGTTTTCTGACTAATTTCATTCGAAACTAGCTGGGAAAAACTCCAGTGAGGGGAACGCTTCGCCCACGAATGCCCGGCGGCTGTCCGCCAGCCGCCGCAAACGGACGCGAGTGCTCTCCGAAATAACGACGGTAGGTTGAAAAATACCTTCCAAAAATATTAAAATGTCGGGAAAAATCAAAATCCCGGCCCTTCTAAGGGCCAACAAGGGACCAGCTCAGAAGGCTCCGTGCGACGTTCGCGATCGCTATCCTGTCCCGATTCCGAAAACACTGAGGTTTCAGACTGGGAACAGGTTCCGATACGTAAAACACGTATTCCCACGCCCAAGTTGTCACCGAAGAAAACTTCACCGAAAAGGGAAGACTTTTTGAAAGAGACGTAAGGCGACCAAAATCCGATGGTACGCCTACCACCACCAGCTCGACATCCCACCGCCGCTCATTAAAGGCGGCTACAACCGAACAACCAAAGGCTTGTCCAAAGACCACACAACTTGAGACTCCCAAGGCGGTACATAAGAACGACCCGAAGGCGGCACAACCTTGTCCCATTAAGGCGGGCCTAGTCCAGACTATGTCGCAACCGACCTACACAACAGATATGACACCACAAATGCCACGCAATCCACGTTTGTTTCGCTGGACAACTGAACGCCGCGCTCGCCACGACCGGACCGATTCCGGACCGCGAGAATCGTCGTCGCGCGACTCGTCTGCGCGCCGGAATTCGTCCGCGTCCCGTGAATCAATACCGCGCCGCGATAGCGCGGCCGACGTACGCCGCGATACCTAAATAGCAAGTCCATCTGCTACTCAAAATAGATCACCCAAAAGTATAAAGGAGGAAAATTACATAATTATGGCCCGTCTCGCAAAGCCAAATTTAAAATGACTTGTTACAAGCGATGGCGAAATATCTGAACGACCGCAGCGCCGCGCTAGAAGCCACAGGCGCTGACATCGTCCCTATAACCCCCAAAGATGCAGCAGCACTACAACAGGCTGAAATTGCCCCACTGTCTCTCCCCCCTTACACCACCCCGATGCGGAGGAAGAGGGAAGAAGACGACAGCCAAACGGAAGAAGACCACAGCCAACCAGAAGACGACGAAACCAAACGTCAGATATTCTGGCCGAACACCTCGAACGCCAATTCCAGCCAAACCCGTCATCTGATGCGGCGCATTCCGCTGCAGTGGACCGATTCGTGAACACACAAACTCCCGCCCCCGATGAAGACCCTGCCTACTTCTCGCCCCAGCAGGTATGGAAGGAGATAATGCGTACCAAACCCAAAAGGTGCCCGGGTGCGGACGCCATCACTAATAAGATGCTGCGACATTTGCCGTACCGTACAACGGCGGCGATAACGCGGCTCTTTAATGACATCCTGCGCTCGGGCGAATTTCGCACCACGTGGAAAAAGGGCCACGTTATCATGTTGCCCAAGCAGGGCAAAAATTCTCTAGACCCGGCAAACTACCGTCCAATTATTCTCCTACCCTCATTATCGAAAGTGTTCGAAAGACTTCTACTGCGACATCTATCGCATCATTTCCAACCCCGCCCCGAACGGTTTGGCTTTAGAGCCGAGCACGGTACTAGCCTTCAACTAGCGAGAGTACTGCATGTTCTGACCGCCGCCTTCAATAAGAAGGAACAGGCGGTCGCAGTACTTCTCGATATGGAGAAGGCGTTCGACCGTGTCTGGCATCCCGGCTTACTGTTTAAACTGATCAAAAATGGCATTCCAATCCGCCTAACCAGGGTGATCGCTTCCTTTCTCAGTGACCGCCGATTCCGAGTCGTGGTGGAGGACGCGCTCTCAGACGAGTGCCCCATCACAGCCGGAGTTCCCCAGGGTAGCTGCCTGTCGCGCGCGTTATATTCACACTATACAGATGACATACCCGTGGGGGAGAGCTGCACGTTGGCACTATACGCCGACGACGCGGCCTACATCTCCACGTCTCTCAATGCAGTCCACGCCACCGCCAAAGTCCAAGCCACCCTAGACCTACTCCCCGAGTGGCTGGCAAAGTGGAGGCTCTCAGTCAATGTGAATAAAACGCAGGCACTCCTACCCAGGAGGAAGAAAGGGAAAACCCACTCCCTACTCCGACTCGACGGACAAGACATCCAGTGGTCCCCGCAGGTTAAGTACCTGGGGGTCACTATTGACATGCGACAGCACGCACAAAATGTGATCTGGAGGTCACGCATGGCGATGTCCGTTCTCCGCCCAATCTTTAAAGCTCGACTTCCTCTCAAAACCAAACTAGCTATCTATAAAACCTATATTCGTTCCCGACTTACATATGCTGCCCCTATTTGGTGTAACCTATTAGCCCCCTCTGTCAAGAAATCTCTTGAAACCGTTCAAACTTCTACCCTGAGGAGGATAGTTGACGCTCCACGTTATGTGAGCAATAAAGTCATCCTCAGGGATATCAAAATAGACTCCCTAGATACCTTCATTAGGAATCTTTCTCATAAATTGTTCCAAAGTCCAAACCACTGAATACTCTCAATTCCCTCACATTATAGACATCGCCTCATGGCACGCGCGTCCTCCCGACGCGAAGCCATACCCCCGTGACCTCCAACCATTACCATCACCATGACTAAAAATGATTTGATGACGATGACTATGATTATTATGACAAAACAGACCCCCCCCCCCCACCTGTAAGTCGCCACCTCGTTCGCTGATCGTCCTTGCTGGGCCTCCCCGAACGGGTTCTCACTCGGCGGGGGCTGATCGCACGGGGTGAGCGTGAAGACCAGGTGGGGGGGTTCCCACATTTGACTAGACCTCACCGGACATGACACTAAAAGATGTACAAAAACATTACATTTTTGACATCTACCCCCAACGACCTATTCGAATTCTCGAATAGCGGCTGCCACCAAGGAAAGGGGGCTTAGGCCCCGAATCCTTCTCCCCGATCTCCTTACGGAAATAGGGATTTTCACGAGGACTCACTGCGATGTGGATCGCCATGGAGCGCGCGCGCGATACTCGCTTCTATACTCGTTCGGTCCGAATTTATTAATATAGTGTATGTTTTTCCACTAATTTCATTAGAAACTAGCTGGGAAAAACTCCGGTGAGGGGAACGTTTCGCCCTCGAACGCCCGGCGGCTGTCCGCCAGCCGCCGCATACGGACACGAGTGCTCTCCGAGTTAATGACGGTAGGCTGAAAAATACCTCTCAAAAATATCCAAATGTCGGAAAATACAAATCCCGGCCCTTCTAAGGGCCAACGTGATAATAAAAATAGCAAACTACACCATGTATACCAGAAAATGCAGGAAACCCTGGATCTCCTACCCGACTGGCTCAAAAAGTGGAGACTATCAGTCAACGTAGGGAAAACACAAGCTCTACTCCCAAAAAGGGGGTAACCAAATTCACATCCCCAATTGAAGCTAAATGGGGAAAACATCGCTTGGTCCAAAACCGTGAAATACCTCGGGATCAAGATAGACAACTACCTGAAAATGAGACCCCACGTGAAAACCGTCCTAGGACAAGCGAGAGAAACAAAGGCTGTACTACGCCCAATCCTTGAATCAAAGCTTCCGACCAAAATCAAACTAAGCATTTACAAGACATATATAAGGCCTAGACTTACATATGCAGCAGCAGTTTGGTACAACCTCACTGCTTGTTCCCTCCGAAATTCTCTGCAACAGCGCCAAAACGTAGCGTTACGTAAGATCTTCAATGCGCCCAGATACGTCACCAACGAAGTTATCAGACGGGACGCGATAATGGAAAACCTCGACGATTTTATCAGAAGGCTAGCAGTGGGCATGTACCAGCGTGCCGACTCCTCCCAGTCAATCCATCTCCAAAACATAGCCCCATGGCATGCACGTCCTCCCGGCGGCATACCATACCCTAGAGACATCCTCCACAAATAGAATACTTCTCCCTCTCCCGTCCAAGTCGCCATCACGTTCGCAGATCGCTTTGCTGGGCCACCCCCATGGGTCTCACCCGGCAGGGTTGATCGCACGCGGTGGCGTGAAGAATAAACGAGAGAGGGATAACACAAACACAGAACACAAATACAAACTCTCAACACAACACATAAATTACCCAATACCCCATTAGAAACCAAACAAACATTATTACCAAGGGATAAGGAATCATCCGAACCCAACCAAAAGACCTGGCCGTATTCACGGACAGCGAAAGCAACCCTTGTCAGGGGGCAAAAGCCCCGAAACAATTTCCCCATTTCCCCGACGAGAGATGTGAGATAGTTACAAGCGACGTCACTGGCACGAGGAGTGCCCGGAATAAATGCAGAGAGTAAGCGAGACAACTGCGCCTCGTATACCCATCGCAAACGTCGCTCGGATCCGCCTACAAAATATTTTTCTGTCTACCTTACTTTTAAAGTAGCACAGAAAAATTGAACGAGGGGATCATCTTAACAAGGATTACTGTTCTCGCGAACAGTCGCCGTCGTCGACTTATTTCCGCCCCTACGATTCTCGGACATATACAAACGGTATGGACAGCGACAGGCAGCAACAACAACAAAATGTTGCCCTGCGCAGAATTGCCAACGCCCCCCGCTTCGTCCGTAATAATGTGATCCAGAGGGACCTGAGAATGGAGAGCCTACACGACTTCATCCTAAAGGTGACTTCTAAGATGTTCTACAGAACAGAACACTCGGAACACCACCAAATCAAGAACATCGTGCCATGGCACGCGCGTCCTCCGGATGCGAGGCCATATCCGCGCGACCTACTCGCCACGACATCAGGGTCTCCCCCGTAAGCTGCCACCTTCGTTCGCGGATCGCCTTGCCGGGCCTCCCCCAACGGGGTCTCACCTAGCAGGGCTTATCGCACGAGGTGGCGTGAAGAAGTACTCGGACTGAGCAACCACCGGAAAAGACTTAAACATAGAATAACCCCAAGAGTGGGAACACTCGCAGAAAATGACCAGGCCGTATTAACGGCCTTCGTTTGAAACCAAGGTCAGGGGGCCCAGACCCCGGAACCTTCTCCCTATCCCCTTGCGGGGGTAAGATGAAGATTACAAGAGACGTCACTGGCACGATTCTCGCCTAAGCGGTTCTACAAGCAAGAAGAGCCTGAAGAACGGTCCTCTACAAGGAACAAGGAATAAGAAGAAGTACCCTCAGCCCGCACCTGATCAGCAAGTGGGCAGAATACGCAATCGTCAATCAAGAAAGAATCCAGCAAGATTCAGAAATAATGGTGCTATCCGAGTTCCTGATGGAAGAGTCGGACAGAATATGCGGTATACAAAATATACGGAAAGCGTTCCAGTTATGAAGAGAAAAGCTTACGAGGAAGCCATTCAACAAAGAAGAAGTGTACACCGTAAATATTGTCCACAGTTGAAACATCGACCATAGATGGCAGTGGGCAAAGGAAAATAGAATGTGTTTCTGGTGTTTACAAAAAACACCTGTGAAGTAGCTGCACAGCGAAGCCCTGCTGAGTGAGAGGCTGCGCCTTCAGCCACCAGTCACTATTACACAAGGAAAAAATAAAGATTGAGAAGCCGAAGATGGAAACAGCAGCAAGTGAAAACATGAACAGTGACGATGGGTAGGCAGATAACAGCTGCCGAATGTCATCTGCAAATCACTAGGCGCCGTGCTACTGAAGACCTGCAAGGAAAGAAGAGTTTACAACGTACGCTCTCCTAGATGAAGGTTCCACCGTGACGCTCATCGATGAAGAGTTGGCCGCGAAGATCACCGATGCGAAGTCAAGTCAGCGGTGAACATCAAAGGCATTAATGAACATGAGGCAGATCGACAGCAGCGACGTGAAGATTGAAAAGTCAGTCGAATCATATTTCGACATTCGATTCACTGGGCGTGGCGAACAAAATTGATTAGAAGCACAGCGACGGTGAAATTATTCATAGATAAAATGAAGATGAAGAATAAAAAATTGTCTATGGACGTGTCTCGCCTAGAAGAGGCGAAATTAATGTGGATCAAATGATCACAACGCGAGTCATTTTGTAAAGATGTGAAGAGGCTATCTGCGAAGCAACCTCTCATGGAGAACAGCAGAATAGCGAAGCTCGATCCTGTGATAGAAGACAGAGTACTACGGGCGAGAGGAAGAATACGCAGTGGAGGGGATCGTCACGCACGAGAACACGATTATATTGGATGGAAGATACCCCTTCACGAAGCTTCTGGCTCACCGGCACCACCAGGAAGCTCAGCACTCCAACAATGAACGAGCTGTGAACGAGCTGCAACAACGGTACTTCATCATACACCTGAGGCTAACTGTAAGAAAAATTCGAAGTGACTGCCAGTTCTGCAAAGTGTACAAATCTTCACCCAGAACACCATCAAGAGGTGATTTGCCCAGAACCAGGTTTCACCAGGCGTTCACCTAAGCGGTTCTAAAGCGAACAAGAACCTAAAGAACAGTCCTCTAAAAGAAAAAGTCCCCTAGAAGAGATTCAGTAGTGTATATAGTAGTTACTAAGAAGAATTTATGTTTAATTTATGGAAGAATTAAACATAAATTCTTCTTAGTGTGTTTGTGTTTATTAGTTTTAAGAAGATAGTTTATAAGAAAAATAGTAAATATTAAATCTTAAATAAAGGAAGAAAATTACTTTAGGGGTTTTAATAATACAGTCCACTTATTTGACCCAGCTCCACGGCGCCCACATACTGTTTCGTTCGTTTCGTTACGCGAGCGTCGTGGACAAGCCCAGTCAGCAAACCTCGCGCGCCAAGTTGCGTACCACACAAACGCACTTGACAACGAGTGTCACCCACGCATTGTCATTCGCGGGATACCCAGGGAATTTGACACCTGTGACATTGAGAGAGATCTCAAAGATCAGAACCTCCCGGTAAGAAACGTTCACCATATGTACCACCCAACCACCAGGAATTCGTACAACTTGGTGCTGGTGAATGGAGAGAATAAACGTAACATAAGTACAATGGGTGTAATTGCTATCTTAAAATAAATAGGGAAGGAGATATTGTCGAAACACTGCTATTAAGCGCCATTTTTCCAATTAGACGGCGCGAGCGGCAAAGACTCGAGGTGTCTAAGTTGACATTCGGAAAGAGCACATCAAAATCTATAAAATACAAATTTTTCCGAAAACGTTCCAGGTAACGCTGTCTCGGCTCCGATCGGAATAAATCTGGTTATATATTTTTATAATAAACAATAATTATTTTAAATAAAATCGAAGTCAGAAGCAGTGTTTACATTCAACCATACAGTCCACTACAATTTGATATAGCTTATTCAGTCTCTGATAGACACTAAACAATTTTCAAGTGTCTGGTGTCTCGACTACTACAGTATCATAGTACTACTCAATGAGTAGTACTATGATACGATTCACACCGTGAATTTACAACAGAAATTTTAGCACTTGCTAAAATAGAAAATAAATTAGCAGGTCATTACGCTGGTTCCCTTGTGGGTAGGCAGAGTTTTACAAATCTTATTAGATACTCCTGTTCCCTGCAATAAAATAGTTTGTCAGTCAGCAAAACTGGCAGTAATACCTATTGCTGTACTTATTTGTCCTTAATAACTATAATTTATTATACAACTAGCGACCCGCCCCGGCTTCGCACGGGTACAATATATACTTATAAACCTTCCTCTTGAATCACTCTATCTATTAAAAAATCGCATCAAAACCCGTTGCGTAGTTTTAAAGATTTAAGCGTGCAAAGGGAGTTAGGGACAGAGAAAGCGAGTTTGTTTTATACTATGTAATGATGACAATATATAAATTATTATCGGAAAACTGCATGATCCCAGTTACAAAACAATTGTTATATATGGTCATATTACATTTAAAAAGCAGTTTAACTCCTAATTATTATTATTTAGATTGTAGCAATTATTGCCAGGCATCAATGATATTAAATTCACAAGTTTTAGTATGCTTCTTTTCAATGGCAATACAAACAACCTACACATAAAATTATAAGCTTGTTATTTTCTTCTTGAATATACCTTTTTCCCTTAGGGATTTTCTTAAACTGTTGATGCATTGTAGTAAAAAATATGGTTTAGGGAGCTCTTCCATTGCTTCAATAAAGATTGACACTTAGTAATTTTTTCCACATTCCTTTAATGTCTGCAGTTTTCAATTTTGCTTGCAGCTCTGAAAGCTTCTTAAAATAGTTTTTTTTTCTGTGGTTATAACTGAAAAGATGTAAAAGATTATGTATTAATAAATGTTGGGAGTTAAAAATAACATATAACATTTAACATACTACAATGCAAATATGGGCCTCCCCTGGAGACAATGACTACAGAATACCGATCTGCCCCCGTCGTTACGAAAAGTGGCAGATGCTAATAAATACCCCATGCGAAACTTAGGAACTTTGCTTCATCCAGTTCCATCATATCTATACTAATATTATAAAGCTGAAGAGTTTGTTTGTTTGTTTATTTGTTTGTTTCTTTGTTTGTTTGCTTGAATGCACTAATCTCAGGAACTACTGGTCCAATTTGAAAAATTCTCTCAGTGTTAGATAATCCATTTATCTATATTATGTCATCACGCTCAGACCAATAAGAGCGGAGCACCAACGAAGAATGTTTCAAATTTGTCAGTTTCGTCTGTATGTATGTATGGGCTAAACTCAAAAAGTACTGCATGGATTTACTTCAAATTTAACATGAATATTACTAACAGGTCAGGTCAAAACATTGGCTACATATTATCACGCTATCACCTACTGGGGTGAAGCTGTGAATTTTTATTTTTCTGAATTAACGCAAATGAAGTTGCAGGCACCAGCTAGTTTTAAATAAAATCAAAGTTAGAATCAGTGTTTACATTCAACAACAACCAATAATGGGTTGGCATTTGAAATTCGTATCTCGAATTTGGGGTTGTTTTATAGGTTTGGTTGCCTCTTTCAAACGACACACCCTTATGCAGCGGAAATGTGTAGTATTTTTTTATAATTGTTTAAAGTTACGTACAATGGAACATCATTTTGCGTTCACTTGTGCATTTTAGTTCTAGATTTTTTTTATTTTATAAATATTTATTGCTGTTTAATTATTCTTTAAAAAAACACGAACACTAAAGTGGAAATGGACAGGTCACATGATGAGAACACAAACAGAAAAGTGGACCAAAAAAGTAACAGAATGGTACCCAAGAAACGGAAAAAGATGTAGAGGAAGACAGATCAAAAGGTGGGAGGATGATCTGAAGAAGGGTTGGAGGAGGATAGCGCTGGATCGGTACAAGTGGAGAGAACTTGAGGAGGCCTATGTCACAAGACAACCTGACCGGGTAGCTGATAAATAATAAGATAATGTAATGTATAAATGTGTTAAAAGAGCAAATTTGTTAGTAATCATATATTTTGTTTAAATTTCATAAGGTCAGAGAATAAAGGCTATTTTTATTTTTTATTTATTTATTTTATTTATTTATTGATTACTACCTACACTCTCGTTGAGTGAAGTAATGTTCGTTCTCCTGAGGATACTTCGGTTTCGAAGTGAAACGTGCGTTGAGTACGTAAATTGTGTGATTTCGTGCTTGCTGCCGTCGTGGGAAAAGTGTGGTGGATGTGGGTGGATAATTGTCTCCTTTTTGTCCGGACAGTCGGTGAGTTTTTTATCTATTTAATAAATCACCGTCTCTCTTTTCGGTGGCATCGCGGAGTCACATAAAAAAGTTCGCGGAAAAAAGCAAATTTAAATAATTTCACCTTTAAATTTCACAGGTCGTCAAATTTTTACTTATATACACTAGCAATAGATTATTGACATCTAAGATGATAAAATATCTACAAATGCGGAGATGTAATATCAAATGCATAATCATTTATCTTACCCTTCAAACCAGGACACAACAATGAGCACTGATGCGATTGCTGCAGGACGAGGTATGGCGGTAGTACCAAACCCAGGTGAGGTATTACAAAACTATACCACTAACAAATTACTTACTTACCTTTAATGCTTATTTTTCTATAAACCTAACAAAATACCACTCATCTTAAATGAAAAAATTAAATAAATTTTTGGAACAGCTGGCCTACTCTTGAACACAATATCAATCTTTAACAGATATTCAAAAAACCAACAATTATCAAATATCTGTACACAAATGGTACTCTTGAAACCAATATTGCCCACGTGTGGAAATAGATGTCATCCATAGATAATCGTTATAATAAAAGCAATAA
>DWBA01001388.1:0-10687 GCA_018236825.1 Apodemia zela
TTGTGTGAAAGAGTAACAAACATCCATACATCCATACTTACAAACTTTCGCATTTATAATATTAATAGGATTTATGTTACGATTTGATTGAAAAACGACTTAACCAATTTTTAGGTTAAGAGAAATATTATGGCGCTGTTATAATATATACTAGCAGGACAACATCTGCCGAATTTAGCCAGTTAATATTTAAAAACATTATGTATTAGCTTATATCAATAACCAAACCAGGAAAAAATCAATCAAAACCCCATAAAATTACATAATAATAGTGTATATTAGTTTTGTAAATCACTCATAAATATTGCAATAATAAAATGTAAATGAAACAACCCGGATAGAATAGTAAGGGACCGTTCACAATATACCGGCTTTTATACAGTATGCCCCAGAAATCCCTTTAAAAGCCGAAAGCTGGCCGTTATACTCATTGTGTCGATCAAGTAAAAACGATAAAACCAAGTAAATTGTTACGTTATTCGAAGATACGATGTTTTTGTTTACCAATAAAATTACACAACCTCATAAGCGCAACCCTAACTAGTGACTATTGTTTAATAGAAGGACGAGATAGAAGTATAATCTTTGTTTAGACAACGCTATTTGTTGACTTATGGTTGCTAACGCCGATAAAATTTAATAACGTTTTTTAATTTTCTATGAAAGCAAGAAAACATTTTTTTCGGGTTAGATTTTTTAAGAGATTTTTACATAAACTACACAATGCGTCTGGCCGCTACGTTCCGGTTTCTTTTGGGCTTACTGTAGCACACTGTATAAGCTTAACAAGACAGACATGTATGTATATACCTATTATACTTCAGTAAGCTTTACGCAGTGCCTTTATATGGACAGGGCTTACAGAGTAGGTATCGATACAGGCAACGCGATATAGTGATTTGCTCGACCCCTGTAATGTATCCTGACCATTTCGTTTTGTCACATACTGTTTCATAGCGGATAATTTATAATCAAGTGCTGGATCAATGGATAATATTTTGTTAATGAAACAAATTTTGTAAATTTTAGTGCGCTCAATTATCACCCCTGTGTTGTGTCCGTGCCACTTATGAAGAATAGACGACCTACCTTCCTGCTATGCAGTTCGATTGGTCAAATAGTTTACTATCATCGGGACTACAAGGTGATGGATTTCTGCAAAGTCTCGCCCGGCTTAGGCATCATTGCTTGACCTTTTCCTACTGCAATAGCCTCAAGGCTTGTAAGTTGTAACTGTCTTGAGTTCTTTTTACCAGAGAGAGGGGTATCTGCCAAACTTATGCATGAGGAATTATATCTCGGCCACACGAAAGGCAACACCCCAATAACATATTTCGTTTTGGTCTCTGTAAGCGATGGTCATCTCTTTCTATCAAGTGAGCTATCTGTTTAATTTCTATCCAATTATACACTTCAAACTTAAATTCAAACTCAAAAAATCGTTATTCAAATAATCCTTTACAAGCTATTTTGACGAGTTGACATTTTTAAAATTACTACCGGATCGGAACGTGGCCGCACACTGAGAAGATCCATCGGAAGAAACTCAGCGGGCTTGCCTTTTTTCTATTTTTTTTTCATAATTAATTACAATATTAAAACAATTATTACAGATTACAAAAACATATATAAGAGATTGGTATGAGGAGCAACCTTTTTTTGTCTTCTAAAAAATTTGAGATTTTATAATACCCTTTTTTACACAATTTTGTTTTAACACATTTTTTTAAATTTATTTACTGGTAAATCTCTTACAGCTTCGGGAAGTTTATTGTAAAAGCTTATACATTGCCCGATAAAGGAGTTACTTATTTTATGGAGACGAGATGCATGCACAACAAGATTGTTTTTGTTCCTTGTATTTAGTGAGTGTACATCACCATTTTTTTTTAATAAGCAAATATTTCTACGTACGTACATTAAGTTCTCAAATATATATTGGGATATAACAGTTAAAAGGTAGATTTCTTTGAATTTTTTTCTCAGGGAAACTCTCGGGCTAAAATTGTAAATTGCCCTAATAGCTCTTTTCTGCAATACAAATATACTATTTATATATAGTTTACCATCGTGACTACTAGGTGGTAGAGTTCCGCAACGTTTCGCCCGGGTCTGGTCAGAATAGACCAACTGCTGTTCTGCCAGGCATGTCGTTAAAGGCGAGTAATTGGCAATGCGAGTCACTACCATCGTGGCTACTAGGTGATAGAGTTCATCGTTGTCTCGCCCGGGTCTGGCACCACCGCCTTACCGATTCCTATATAATAGCGTCAGTGCTTGTCACTACCGTGTTACGGTTTGGAGGGTGAGGTAGCCGCTAAAAGTATACATGTGGCATTAAGATTTTGCCACAAGATAGCAACGAACCATTAACATTTTTGGTATCTATAGGCGATGGTTGACTCTTTAACCAAGAGGACTATAAAATACTTTCCTCCTTGCGGAAAATCATTTTGGGAAATATAATAAAACAAATATACATATAAATTACATTTATTAAAAAAGGATTTATCATTTTCCAATAAACTATCTATTGAAATATTAACAAAGTTATAAGTCAAAGTATCAGTGAATCATGCATTTCCAGCAGTAAATAATGCACTTTGGGTAGTTTCAGCTCTCTAGAGCGTTATCCCTTTCTCTCGTGTACAAAGCAAACGTTTTTGTTTCACTCTACAGTCAAACCCGACACACGTTATTCATTACCAGAAAATATTATGTTAAAATTAAAAAGCTACTTAAAATAACACACTGTATATAAATAGTGTTCGACCAAAGGTCAAAGTTTGGCCGAAGTCGACTATCATTGCAACTTTTGAAAATTTCCCAAATTGAAACCTGAACTAAAATATAAAAATTAAAAAAAAAATACTTAAGCTCTGAATCTGTCAGATCAGAAGAAATATCTTTGGGTATAATAGACACATTTATGATGGCTATGAGCTACTTTTTTACCTGATTGAACAAAAGAAAATAATTGTTTCAGAAGTCGCGTTTATACATAGTTATAAATAGTGTTCGACCAAAGGTCAAAGTTTGGCCGAAGTCGACTTTCATTGGAACTTTTGAAAATTATTTATTTTTTTTATTTATTTATTTATTTACACACTTTCAATTTCCGAAATTGAAACCTGAACTAAAATTAACCTAAGCTTGGATAAAATATATTTATCATTCTAAAGAAATAATGCTGAAGAGCTTTTTTGATTATTTGAACACGCTAAATCTCGGATGAATAAATCAGATTTGAAGAAATATCTTTGGATATGATGGACACATTTGTGATGACTATAAGCTACTATTTTACCCGAATGAACAAAAGAAAATAATGTTTTTGGGCCATACGAACGGAGTCGCGGGTGACGGCTATTAAAATGATAAACTTGTAGTTCTACAAGTTTAAAAAGATATTTTTTATATCATAAGATAGCAAACAAGCAGATGGATCTCCTGATGGAAAGATATAACCATCGCCTATAGACACCAAAGATGTTAATTGTGCGATGCTATCATTGCATTGGAACAGGTTTCAAAAAAAATTTGTGTGCGGTAAAAATAAAATAAAAATACCAAACATATTTTACTGACTGAATTCTACAAGGAAGTCGATGAAAGGACTTAATTATATTATTTTTAAAATTATAGGCTCATATAAAATTGCTGGATACAAAAAACTTTTTTTTAACAAAAAAAATATGAAACGATCGGATTTGAACCAATGACCATCTTGTCATAAAGTCAGGCAAGCTTCTGCTTTTCTCTTGCTAGATATCTTAGGTTTCGGCCAAGCTTTTCCTTTTTTAAACAAAAATTCGCATTCGCATATAAAATCAAAAATTACAATAGTAACGCCTGACTGCAGGATTCAAATTTAAGCTAAAAAAATACGATTAAAAAAAAATACAAAAATCAATTTATTTAAGTAATCTTTAATAAACGAGAACTTTAATATCATATTTTTTGTGATAATAACAATTCAGTCACTTCTTAAAACAAGTTCTGTTAGACTCCGTAATGGGTCTTCCTACATGTCGTACGGCTTTAAAATCGTATTTAAATAGCTAAACGTATCTTCTTACAAAATAATAAAAAATAACGAATCTATTCGATTACTATGATCACATTTTTTTATTTAAAAAAAAAACAATTTTGTAAAAAAAATATTTTTATGTTAACATATAACATAAAGATATTTTATTTTTAAAATGATCCTAACATTTTTTTCTGTCCCAAACATGTGTCAATAAGAAATATAAAGTAACCGACCGTAATATCTAATGATGAAAATATAAAAGAAAAATATTATTTTTACACAAACAGGCTTCATGTTAAAATCATAGGGTCAGTGCTCACCGACGGAATGACGGCGAAGTTATTCATTTGGTAACAAATTAATTTAAACTTCCTTTGGTTCCGCATACGATGGTAAGGACCGTCACGCACGAGAAACAAAACAGTTCTGCCATTTTTTTTATATCACTTAACAATGGCTCTACTGATGAAAACAGAAACCATCGCTTAAAGACACCAAAAATGTCAATGGTGCGTTGCTATCGTCGTGTCGGAATGGCAAGGTCACAAGCTTAGTCTTCCCGATTCATTACTTTATTGCGGCAGGAATAGGTAAGACATTGCGAATTTCTACCACCTCGTAAATTGGCATTGTTGTCGACAACCATGTAGCACAACAAAAGCTACATTTGTACGAGATATTTAAGTGGCTGCAACTTTACAAAAAGTTACGAGCGACATTGACATAACTGTTTTATTTGCTATGCGCGACGGCTTTAATTGGTGCAATAAAAAGAACGCATTGAGCTGTACGGCTAGCCAGCCGTCTGAGAGCTGCTAAATGTAGCGTTTCCCTTGTCACGCTGGTATTTTTATAGTGGTATGCAAGCAGCCACTTCGTTGGTTTGCGCTAAGGTCAAACGTCATAAGAACGCAAGTATTGTATAAAATAACGAGTGAAATGTGGTCGAAGTATCACTTACGATATTTCAATACTTTTGATTACAATCGCATTGAAAAATAAACAATAGATCCAAGCTCTTTGTTAAATTTAATGAATATAATGAATTTGATAGTTTCTGTCAAATTTACCCAATAAAACTCACTTTTACTAAAAACTATCGCATCTGTGGTCTACTGGGCCGTTGTCGGAGTTAGTCAACGCGAAATCGTTTGAACGTAACACGACGTGACATATAAACGCCAGTTTTTAGTAAAATTGCCCACCGCAATTTCCTAAATCGGGAAATTAAAAAAACCGTTTTTTTCAATTTTCTGATAAAAACGATAATAGATGGAAATAACAGAAATAAATAAATAGATAGAAAGACATATTTTTTTTTAATTTCTCGACCCGGGAATAGAACCCGGGACCTCGTGTGGTCAACTTCGACAACGGACCACTAGACCGCAAAGGCGAGAAATCTTTCTAAGTATATATCTATGAAATGTCCTGACTAAGTCTCAGCTCAGAACTCTGACAGTCTAACTTAGATTTCTGAAATTAGAAGTTGTACTGAACACATTGAATTAAAATGACAAAAACACATGCACCTGTTATAGTTAAAGTGTATTTTATTGATATAATCTATGACTATAACAAATCACTTTGAATATTCCTTTCAAATTTTAGATATAATTAAACAAATTATGGGTATATTATACCGCAATTAGGCGGAATAAATCATATTGTTTTGAATACCTTCACAGTCAACACGCAACAATGCCATTCCCTTAAAACGTTTCAAAACGCAAAATTAAACTTAATTTGTAATTATGAATATCGCACAGTCACTAAAATATTAATTTAACTCGTAATAACATTAAACCTTACTTTATATGGCAACATTATAACTCTTACACTATATTATATACAATTATTTACAATTTACAATTACTTTCCAATTATTTAAATTTAACAATTTTCGAAATTGAACTTTTATAAAATATTTATATATTTTTCTCAAACAAAATATTTCTTTATCTAAGATACATAGTCTGTAATATTCATAACTTTCTTAGATTTTTTCAATTAGGTTATTAATTACAACATTAAATAAAATATCTCGACACATGACAATTAATTCATGTGGGTCAAATAATATTTTATTACTTACGAGCAAATACTCGTAATTTGCTTACTTTGGGGTTTGCGCAGTTATCTTTACATAGTACCGCTGTATTTTCGCTTAGATCTTTTAAACTAAACAACAGATTTTAAGCCCGAGCCCCCTCGATTCGTAGTAAGATTCGCTATAACCACTCGACTAACGGGGCGGCCAATAGTGAATATTTAAGTTAATTTAATTTTAAATTTTACATCAGCATTAATTTTAGTTGTTGAACTTATACTGAATATATTGGATGGTAATAACACGATTTTTGAAATTGAATTTTCATGAATTATTTATTTTCATTTAAACAAAATGGTATTAATTACTTATTCGAAAAGATTAACATTTTGTCGCTTTTAAAAACGTAATGATTGATTTCATCGAAGGTTAAATTTAAAAATTAAGATTACTAATTTTTTGAATTTTAACTTCGATAAAATATTTATATTTTTCAAACGAATGATGACTTCCCTGTTTAAAAGGAAAACCATCGTCTGTATACACCTAATATGTTAATGGATCGCAATCTGCGTTGCCAATAGTAACGCCACATGCATAAACAATAAGTTTACCGGCTACTTTAATCCAAACCGGGACACGACAGTGACAAGCACTGACGCTATTACAGCAGGATTAGGAAAGGCGGTGGTACCAAATCAAAGATAAACACAAACTAATTTAGAATATTAGTAACATCAAATAAAATAATAATTTATTCTAAATACATAGTCTGCAATATTTATAACGTTTTTAGATATCTTTAAATTACTCCATGTTGATCCAGGCTCCCTTTGAAGAATAGACCATTTGCCATTCTGCCAGGCAATTCGTAAAAGGCAAACGATTGGCCTTACGTGAAACTACCATCGTGAATATTAGATGGTAGAATTCCGCATCATCTTGCCCGAGTATGTTACCACCGCCTTACCTATTCCCGCCGCAATAGCGTCTATTTATTTATTTCTTGTCACTGTCGTGTTCCGGTAAACTTTTCCATGTTCCAGTATCATCCCGCCACACCAATATCAATGCATGTTAATAACATCTCAGCCCCCCTAAACAAGTGGCATTAACGCCAGTAGAATAGAAAGACAAATGTATGGATTTGACATAAGCATGATTGAACGCTTATGTCAAATACATACATTTGCCTTTCTATTCTACTAGCATTTATGCCACTTGTCTAGGGAGGCTGGTGTCTACGCGGTGGATCACTTTCCAACAGGTGAGCCATTTACCTGTTTGCTATGTAATTATATAAAAAAACAATCATTTAAAAACGGCGACTGAAATATATATATATTATACACGGCACACGATTCTCTTGTTCAAATTGGCTTGGGCAATTTTTTTACCAATTTTAAAAACTGCCACTTGCCACTTACACAACGATTTTAACTTAAAATTCAATTAAATTTTTACACGAAATTGATTAAATTGTGTTAATCAAAATTAACTCAATTATAAATTGAACATTAATTCAAATTTAATGAATTAGTTTAAGTAATATTGCAATAAAATTGTAAGTTCTTGGTAATAAAAAAAAAAATAAGTATCTTCACGCCCGCATCCCAGAAGAGGTAGGCAGAGGTACAAACGAGTGCATCCACGATTAGCCGAAGATACTCGGTCTCACAATGTGATAGGTGGCAAGCCTATCGCCAATCGGGCATATGTTCAATCCCGAGCAACATTGTTTTTATCAGAAAACTGAAAAAAACACTTTTTTTTGTTGCCCGACCCGGGAATTGAACTTTATATAATAAAAAAGGTAAATACAGGGTAAATCTATGCCCTAATTATGTAAAAAATAAAATATTATGCGTTACAATTATAAGCTAGTATAAATAAGTAATAATTGACACTACATCTGAAACTAATAGCAGATAATAATAATATATTACGTTCAAAACAAAAAATAAGCGATAGTGTTTCTTGCTCCTTTAGATGTATTGAATCTTAATCTAATATTTGTATTTCTATCTTTAATAAATTCAACTTTTTATTTGTAATTAAATATTTATCACTTTTACAATAAATAAAAAATCTACTTATACTAAATTTTTACAATTATTTCAATTTTCACAATTTTACAAATTTCGTTGTGCACAAAAATAATTTTATGTTGTGTCACAATTAAGCATAATGATGCTTAATTAATACAGTTACTTTAAAAACTAAGTACAAAAATTAATTAAGTAATGGTGATAAATGGTATTAATATACAAATCGTCTTCATGTTCACTACAATATTTATCGGTAACAAAAACATATTTGACGTATAATATGTATTCATAACATAGCGGCCACATTGTCGTGCAATAAATTTTATGGTGAACTACGTTTCCACATATCTGTCGTCAATAATTCCGGCGAAAATTTGTGTTGATTATCACAAAGTTCTTTTCGCTTTTTTTGCAATCAGGGGCCCGATTCACGTAACAAACGTCAAGCGAGTCGAAGCGTTAAGGCTCTTACACATTTTCTGACACAATATACCACGTCGTAGCACAACGCGAAGTTGTATCGTGTTTATGTGTGTAAGATCTCTTAAGCGCTTCGACAGACAGACGTTTTTTTTCGTGGATAGGAATGCTATGAAAGCGATTTTGTGAAATACAACTGAAGTGTGTATGTAACAGGAAGCCAAGAAAGCGTCCGCTATTTAAATTGATCAATAAGCGTACAGTACTGGAATTGGCCAAAGAACACGCGTTATTTAAATTGACCAATGAGCGCGCACTATTTGAAATGACCAATAAACGCGCGCGGTGGTAGAGTTGGCCATCAGATTGTATTATTTTAATCACTTAAATATCGGATGCCTGATATTATTTAAATACAAGGTATTTGCTTCAGCTAATGCAATGCAAATCAATGCAAAAGCGAGATGAACTTCATATTTCTAGTTTTCAGCAATTCAGCGAATTAATTTGCCACACACAACAACGCGAATCTTCACCATAACTCGATAATGTAGCCGCGACGTTTTAATGTTCGCTTGTATTTTTTTTTTGTAGTTCCACTACAAACTTGTTTCTAATGTAGCTATATTTCAACTGCCATCTTGTTTGTTTGACTTGTTGACAAATTCGGGTTGTGGTGACAAGCGTATTGTTTCTTGTGTTTGCACAGATGCAGCTGCAAAAAAATATTTTTATTATTACGCCAGTTTTTTTGCAGGGTAGAGTTCCCCAAAGTCTCGCCCGGGTTTGTTACCACTGTATTATCTGTTCCTTTCGCAATATTAGACACCTATTCGTCCGTCTGTCGTAATAGCGTCATTGTCGTATTCCGGTTATGAGGTTAAGGATAGCAATGCACTATTGACATTTTTGGTGTCTATAAACGACGGTTATCATTCAACTAGGAGATTCATTGCTTGTGTGACATCTTATGATATAAAAAACTCACAAGAGGACCGCTATGACGATAGCTATAGCGAAAGATATCTCAAAGCAATTATTTCCAAAAGTTCCAATATAAATTTAGCGGTTAACCGGTAGCTCCGACAAACTAGTTGAAAACTGATTCCGCAGATTTATATTCGTGCAATATCAAAAACTTTCCACCCTCTATAAATATAAACCTATCGAAGGAAAATTACACTCGAAAATTAATTTTGCTTGTGGTTTTTATAAAAGCACATTGATTTTGAAAAACACTTCTACTGTTTCACAATTATAATTGATTAATTTTAAAGCCAACTTCGCCTATTAGGGCATCATCAGGGCTTTTTCCCTTTTATATATTATTTGAACATTATTTTACACACACAATTACACAAAGAGAATAACTAAAATTTAAGTATATCAGTAGGTAAACCCTAATATTATGGTATACAAATATAATAGTGAAACAGTACAAGTGTTTTTCAAAATCAATACGACGCAGTTGTTGTATCGAGTGCCGACGATGGAAAGTATAAATTCGTGTAATTTGTCCCGGAATATTTATTTATTATAGTAAAGTATCTTCACGCCCGTATCCCCGAAGAGGTAGGCAGAGGTACCACCAGTGCACCCACGATTAGCCGAAGATAAGTATCTTCCCACAATGTGATAGGTGGCTAGCCTATCGCCAAACGGGCACTTTTCCAATCCGGGCAATATTAATTTTATCAGAAAACTGAAAAAAACACTTTTTTTTTTTAATTGCCCGACCCGGGAATCGAACCCAGGACCTCGTGTGGTTAACTCCGACACCGGACCACTAGACCACAGACAGCCTTACAGATAGCCTTATTAACTAACTTCTTAAACAAATCTTGTGTATACCTAAATAATTTTGAGTCGGCGCCAGACTATTTTTTTACAGACAGACAACGAGGTGATCCTATGATCCTATGATCCTATCCTATCCTATACGGAACCCTTCTTGGTTCCGTTTTTTCCTTTTTTAGGTACGGAACTCTAAAAATACAGGTAATCTGGAAATTGGCATTCAATTTTATCGCTTTCCTTGCGTATCGTATCATTGTATTATAATACTAGCTGGTGCCTGCAACTTCGTTTGCGTTAATTCAGAAAAATAAAGATTCACAGCTTCACCCCCGTAGGTGA
>DWBA01001389.1:0-10683 GCA_018236825.1 Apodemia zela
CTTTGATAATAGATGGCAATTTTACCAATTTTAATTTTGTTGGGTTATATACAGATTTAGTTCTTCCTTTGATAATATAGATGGCAATTTTACCAATTTTAATTTTTTTATGTATAATTCTTTTTCGTTTAAATCAGGTATATTCTAACTAAGAGAACAGTCTAAGTTTCATCAAAATCGGTTCAGTAGTTTTTGAGATACGGGTATAGTTGGTATTTGTCGGTATAATTTTTTAAATTACTAGGTATTTATTTCTTTGTTCATTAGACTCCCCAAATGATAACGTTAACGTTTGATGGTGCTATCAACCATGAAAACTGGGACATATATACGAAGCATATTTTGATACCTGAAAGAAAAAATCCGAATGGATGTCCGATCAAAGCGACGTTCTTTGTATCTCACCCATACACGAACTACAGACACGTTCAAAAATTATGGAATGATGGAAATGAAATCGCCATTCGATCTATAACGTAAGTTTGTTTGTTATAATTATTTTATATTCTACACTTTTGATCATCGGCACTTGGTGAAACTCCATTTTAAGATAATATTTATCGATTAAAACACTCGTACTGTTTTACACTAAGATAGTAATAATTTATTTCCAACCGGTTTCGCTTGTAAGCGAAATATTATAATTATTTTAATTCCTTCCTTTCTGAATAATTTTATTTATAGTTATTTGTTTCGCCCAGGTTGGTACCACTACCTTACCCATTCCTGCCGCATCATTAATTTTATCTAATTTCGTTCAAGTTTATTAGTGTTTCTGAAAAACACAATTTGTCCGATGCCAGATATGCACCTGAGTTATCGATAGGTTGGCCACCTTTCACATCATGGGATTTAATACAGTTGGCTATTGTTGTAGGCAGAGGTGCAACTAAGGCAACCGCCTTAGTTGCGCCTACAACTTCGGGGATATGGGCGTAAAGTTACTGATTTATATATCTGCATTATAGTAGGTATCTACTACCGATTTGATAAGTATATGTTGTAAATTGATTTTGAAGAACACTTGTACTGTTTCACAACTAGAATTGATCTATTTTAAAACCAACCGATTTTGCCTATTAGGCCATCATCAGGGCTTTTAGTATATTATACTATTTGAATAATATTTTACACACACAAAGACAATAATATTCGTATTATTTGAATGATATTTTACACACACAAAGACAATAATAACGACAAAAATAGCTAAAAACCTTACTTTTAGCATGTAATTTTTTGATTTGCTTTACAGAGTTCGCGGGCCCGAAGATTGGTGGTCAAGAAACGCAACAGTAGAAGATTGGTTTGATGAAATGGTTGGACAAGCGAATATAATAAATAGATTTGGTAAAGTGTGGATGGAAGATTTTAGGTATTTTTTAATTTATGGATAATTATTTGGAATCGTGTACAATTTAAAATATAAAGATCTAAAAAATGTAAATTAAACAGTGTTAAAACTTTAAACTGCAATCAATTAATGCAGATAATAATTTACCCAAATAACTTCGCAAAGATGATTTATAGCGAAATAATGCTAATAATGCGAAAGTATGTTTTAATTTGACATTGATTGATAAATTTGATAAAATAGATATATCAGCTAGGAATATCAGGTGCTTATTAAAATACAGACTATAAACTACGCTTGTTTATTAGTTTATATATTTTGGTGTCCGAATATATTTATAGGTAATAGCTTTATTACTATCTTGTCAGTTACTCTACTTCGTTTTTACACAATTACTATATCCTATTACTATGAGTAATTACTGTATTTTTATGAGTGATATTTACATTGCATTACACAACGCTGAAGTTTCGTTGTATAGAAATTACCTTTAACTTCCCCTATTGAATAAATCTTAGATAAAACAGTAAAACTCCAACAACCGATTTCAATTCGCCTGTAAATTTTATACTCTACTCAAAAGGCACTCTTTTGGTATAATCCGTCCACCTTCACCAAAAATTATGAACAAGGTTGATCATTCAACTCAGAGTGGCACCGATAAACTTTAAAAAAAAATTAAATGGCACTGAAAATCATTGTAAAAGTAATAATGAACGTGTTTAAAAAAAGAGGAGTTCAATTTTTTTTTTCTAAAAAAATAAAAAAAAATTGTACTCCTCTTTTCTCAATCTCTCAATATTAGCAAAATTTTTGGTAAAGGTGGACCTTTACCAAATTATTATGAATCCAGAAAAATAAAAATTCGTGTTTGGTACTGTTTCTTTTTTCGAAAAATACTGTATGTCCACGCAAAAGATTTTAGAACTTTATTATGGTCTTTTCTTTATTCTACTAATATGTATTATGAATGCGAGATTTTGTGTGTGTGTATGTGTTTGTTACTTCTTCATACTAAAACGGCTTGACAGATTTGGACGAACTTTGGTATACATTCCCTTTAGGTTCCAAATGACAACTTCCCAAAACGATTACAAACCTACATTGCCCTAAAAGTCCACTTCCCATAACATTTCGATTTTTTTCAGAGGAATGAGGGTACCATATCTATCAGTAGGATGGAATAGACAGTTTCTAATGATGCAGGAGTTTGGTTTTGTATACGACGCTACAATAATCGCCCCGCTTATGGATCCACCATTTTGGCCATATACACTGGACTTTAAAGTTCCTCATCCATGCAGTGGTAGGATATTTTTTTAATAATAAGAGTAAAAATATTTTTAACACAATGCTACAAATCTTCTTCTTGATATATAAAAATGAATTTGTCTGTATGTCCTTTATAGAATCGTAACCTATGCATTTGATCATGTGATGATCTTTAGAAGCTGTTGTGCATGAACCCCGGAAGGTTTCCGAGTTGGTATGAGCAATTTTCAACAGATGGCGCCACGTTGGCGTTGCAACGCGCGCAGGGTACAGCTAGTATACAATAAATAACAGTAAGCATACAAAAGAAATAAGACACAAAATGATGCGTTGCTACCCGTGTGGCAGGGTGTTATGCCACACCCAGATCCATAAGTTTACCAGCTACTTTATCTTACCCTACAAACTAGAACACGACAATGACACGCATTAAGGAGGAATAGATGAGACGGTGGTACCAGACCCGAGCGACGTTATCACCTAAGTAGTAGTACACTATATTCATGTGACATATGTGATAATATACACACATGTATAACATTTTCTTTGCGGCTAAAGTGTGTTGTCAAACTTCAAAGAGATTTTAATGTTTAGTTATGGTCGAATTTCTGCCACAGGCGATCGCCAGATTATTTAGTTGTTTTAAAACCAGAATAAAAACCAACTTTTTACTCCTAGAAAAACATTTTGTATTTACAACTGATCGCAATTTATAAAATTATTTACAACTAGCCGTTCCCCGCGACTTCGTTCGCGTGACCCAAAAACATTATTTCTCTTTGCTCCGTCGGAAAAAAGTAGCCTATGCCACTCTCCATCCCTTCAAGTATCTCCACTTAAAAAATCACGTCAATTCGTCGCTCCATTCTGCCGTGAAAGACGGACAAACAAACACACACACACATACACTTTCCCATTTATAATATTAGTATGGATAATTAGTGAAAATTATTTTAAAGTAGTAATAAAGAACTTTATAAATAAAAGTTTTACTTTAATCAAGCGAAAAGATTACACGCGCACACTTATTTTTCTAAATCTACATAATTTTTAGTCTGAGTAAAAAGTTCATAACACTTATTAAACTATGATTATTGATTATACTTGGTTACAAAATCAATAAACGATTACGTGGAAGTGTATTCGTTATTCACTTACGCAATTATTAGTATGTCACTCGCAGATAACACGATATGAGGCAGGTCATGAGAAAGATTGTGTAAGGTGTTACAAGCTCACTATTGTTGAGGAGGTTTTAATGAATGACTATCTAAATTGATGTACCCATCATATCAGATATTTATGTTCAATTTATATTCAAATCTATAAAGGTTAATTATACCTATAAAGCATATAATGGCACTTTTAACGGACCCACATTTTTTTAATGACTATTGGATCAGAAATGCATACTTTTATGGATAAACATGTAAGACATAAACATCTGTAGGACTTTGATTTAGAGACATTCGTAAATGGAGCAAATTAGTTTTTCAGTCTTTGTTTAGCTCTTAAAACGTGCAAAATTCGCTACATCCGCTATCGTCGTGTCTCAAGTATTTGGTACCACCGCCTTACGTATTTCTGCCGCTATAGCGTCATTGCTTGTAATTGTCGAGTTCGGTTTGAAAGGTCAGGTAGCCGGTAGACTTATGCATGCAGCATGTGGCATTGCCACCCCGCCACACGGAAAGTATAGTACCATTTACGTCTTTGGTGTCTATAGACGATGGTTTATCTTTCCATCAGTAGAGCCATCTGCTTGTTTGCTTTAGAAACTGTAACTTTGGCTGGTCGCAAAGTAGTTACTTACGTTTCAGTTTTTAACATTTTACATTTAAGCGTGTTTGTATGAAGAGAGTAATGAATGTGGAGAAAGTCCCTGTAAGGAATATGACGTGAAGATATGTAATGTAAGTTTTATCAACGGTACACAGTAACACACATAATATTACATCGCACGTATTTTAAATGTATATAAGTTGACTTTGTTTTAGGCAGTAACCAGTACTGTCCAACAAGAAGTTACGCAGGTCTATGGGAGATGGTCATCAATCCATTAGCCAATGGCAATACGTCATGCGCCACCTTGGAGTACTGTCCTACAAACCTTTCTGGGGACGATGTTTATAGGATTCTAATGGAGAACTTCAAGAGACATTACTTAAGAAACAGAGCACCCTTTGGAATCCATCTTAACTCTACATGGCTGAAAAATAATGATTATTTAAGAGCATTTAAGGTACGACCTGACTTTAAGCTTTTACTCAACCACAGATTTTAAGCTAAGCAGATATCTAATATATAAAATTCTCGTGTCACAATGTTAGTTACCATACTCCTCCGAAACGGCTGGACCGATTCTCATTAAATTTTGTGTGCCTATTGGGTAGGTCTGAGAATCAGCCAACATCTACTTTTCATCCACCTAAATGTTAAGGGTGGTCCACCTCTAATTTTTTTTTCTTATTTTTTAGACAACATTTTTTGTTTTTATTTTTTTGTGGTACAGCATATAAAATACATACGGGTCAGTAATTTTTATATAAATATAAAATTAGAGTTAAGCTCGTATAAAATAATTTATTTTCGTAATTAAAGAATAATCTGTGCTATTAGGAATGTTTCCCCGTGTTGGTCGGAGGCCCTTTGAAGAAATAGACCATCTGCCATTCTGCATTCTGCATTCTGCCAGGCAGTTCGTAAAAGCGAACGATTGACTATATGTGTCACTACCATCGTGACTACTAGGTGGAAGAGTTTTCGTCTTGCCCAGGTTCGCAACCAGCGCTTTACCTATTCCTGCCGCTATATCATTACTGCTTATCACTGTCGTGTTTCGGTTTGGAGGGTAAGGTAGCCGGTAAGTATATGCAAGTAGCATTACCATCCCGCCTTACGGATAGCAATACACCATTAACATTTAACATCTTTGGTGTCTCTCTGCATCAGGTTGTCTCTTTCCATCAGGAGAAACCAACTGTTTGTCTGCTATCTAATTAATATAAAAAAATACAATAACAAATTGTTACTATTCAAATTTTCAGAAATTCACAAACGAAATATTAAAGCTGCCGGATGTATACTTTGTGACGTATCGTGAAGTCATCGAATGGATAAAACGCCCGACTCCTGTGCTTCAGTTAAAAAAGTTCCAGCCTTGGCAATGCAAGCAGCGGGATTTCGCAGAAAATGAAATAGCCTGCCATAAACCTACCACTTGCAAGCTACCCTCAAAAGTTCTTGAACACGACAAGTATATGATCACATGCACCGATTGTCCGAAGAGTTATCCATGGATAAGAAATGAATTTGGTTTTGAATAGTAAATATCTATATTAAAGGTATACAATTCAAGCGGGAGCTTTAGTGTGCACGGGAGAGAGGTTTAAGAGACGCAATAACAGCTATCCGATATGTAGGCAATACCCAATATTTTTACAATATTTCTATTTCTTGTTCTTAGTTCCGTTTACTACTTTAGAAATTAATAATTTAGGTTGGCTACAAGCTCTATAAGCTCTCTGATAAGACGTATATTGCAAAGGTATTGAAATCACAATCTAGATGTTAGTTACTACGTAATTTTTGAGTTGTAATGATTGAAATTTAGCAGTTCGATACAAAAGGGTAAATTCAACGGAAGTTTGATAAAAAACAATTCATTTTATGTGCGATTTTGTAAAGAAAACCTCTATCAACAATAAATAGACAATTTAATAGTTACCAACATTGTTCCGAACAAAACTAACACTCAAAACTATCGCTAACATTTTGACATTTTTGACATAAATGCAGTGACGCGATTGTCACAGTACTGTTAGAAATAAGCGCACAATTTTAAATTGTGCGCTTATTTCAAGAGAACGTTTTTGAGAAACTGATAGTGAATCTTGGGTTTTTTATATCAATGATTTTACACTTTCCATCGTCGGCACTTAGTGAAATTCGATTCCTCTTAGATAAGTTAAAATGCGCTACTTTAACGAGGTGATCTTCACAAACATATATTTTTAGCACATTACAACCGGTTGAGTGATGAGCTAAAAATATATGCGAAGTTTAGTCAAAGTGGAATATAAGACAAAGAGCATTTTAAATTATTTATCTAAGAGTAATTTATGGCAACTTATTGAGTAAGCCACAACTAATAATACTAATAATAATCAGGCACCTCTTTCCCACTGGGTACTCTGGGCACATGCCCAGGGCCCCGCCATTGATAGGGGCCTCTAGCTCCTGCTAGGTCATCAAACGATAACCGATATATACTAACGAAATCCATATGTATTTTGAAAAAAATCATATGGTAATGACTGACTTATTACTTTATTAGTTTTTGTTACACTCTAGCCCAAAAAATCAGCCTTCCAGATTTCAGCAGATAAATCCCAATATGCTAACAAAATAGTGCTCTATCAAGCTCGAAGGGGCCCCATTATTCTAATCTGCCCAAGGCCTTCAATCGGCTGTCTTTGGCTCTGATAATAATACTAAATACTAAGAAAATTATTTGCTTGTGATATGGGTGTTAATCAATGATACTAATACATAGCATTATATATATATATATATATATATATATATATATACTTTTAATATAATAAATACCCAAACCGAGAAATACAAACATCTATGCTCATCACACAAATGTTTTCCCTGCCCGGCATCGAACCCGGCCCCATCGATTCGTAGTTAGGTTCGTTAACCACTCGACTGACGGGGCTTCATTTGGCTCCACGGAACCCATGATTGAATTGCAAACAAGCTGATGGTTCTCCCGATATATCTACATAGCCATCGCCTATGAACGCTATAAACAACAAATTTGTTAATAGTGCGTTGCTGAACGGAGAGAACGCTGATTTAATAAAGCTTGTAGCAAATATTTCAATAGATAGTAGGTGCACCCCACTGCGTTATAAAAGTTTTTGGTGAATCCCGCGGGAACGACTATTTTTTCTGAGATAAAAAGCCTATGTGCTATTCCAGCCCGCTTAGGATAAGCAGTGTGTGATAATGTCGAGATCGATAAAACAGGTTTGGTTTGAGATTAACCAATAAGAATCGCGCATCGCATCGAATAAACAACATATTAATTCTTCTTATTGGTCAAAACTCTTTTGTCGATCTCGACATTATCACATGCTGCGTATCCTAAGCAGTCTGGTCATCACCTACCTGTGTGCCAAATTTCATTCACATCCGTTTAGTAGTGTTTGAGTTATTGTGTACCATAACGTCCATCCATCAATACATCCAAACATCCAGACTTTCGCATTTATAATATTAATATAGATATAGATTTTGTTTTTGGGTTTAAAAGCGCCATTTATTTCATTCTGTTATAAGATCCCTTGCCGGTACCTTCTGATAAATAAAACAACAATCTTCAGAATACGCTAAAAGTATAAAATTGGTTTGAACTTTGACATATTGGTCTAGTGAGAGTCGTAGTGATCATGTTGCATAGGGTGCATTGACACCGTCTCGTAAGTTGCGGCGGTTTTGTTACAGTCATGACATCTTTCCGGCTTGTTGTGTCTGCCGCGGATATATTTAAGACGCCCAAAGGCGCTTTAGTGCAAATTTGCATGGCGCTCGACATGATTTATAAGAAATTTGCCCGATTTATTATTAGAATGACATATCTTGAGGTTTTTTTTATATCATATTAGCGACCCGCCCCGGCTTCGCACGGGTACAATATATACATATATAAACCTTCCTCTTGAATCACTCTACCTATTTAAAAAAACCGCATCAAAATCCGTTGCGTAGTTTTAAAGATATAAGCATACATTCATACATACAGACAGACGCGGAAAGCGACTTTGCTTTATACTATGTATAGATATACATTGCAAATAAAAAAAAACTAACCGACAATAACACATACAAATAACTACTTACTATGACTGGATGTTTATTCATTTTCCCTGCCATATAAAAATACAAATTGCTACCAATATTGTGCCGAGGACAGGTCTAAAAGCCTGGAATCTATTACGACATAAGTCATATCAATTGCCCGAGATTTAGTACAGGGACTGACAAATGTCAGTACGAGGACAGTGTCCGGCAATGATAATGTCGTAGTAACAAATGGGTGGCTGCAGCGAACACGATGATCTGGTTAAATTATAACATATTGTCCGTTAACAGATACAGGCCTGTTAATTATGGGAAGGAATAGTCTACTTAATGTCAAATAGTGCTTGGCTATTAAATTACTAATAGTGTAGTTTAAGAACACAATACACTGTGGTGAGGAGTGCTAGTTAACGATATTTACACATAGAAATATGCATATACTAGCTGCAGCGTGCAGCGCGCTGAATTATAAAAAGTTTTTGGTGAATTCCACGGGAACAACTCATTTTTCCGGGATAAAAGTAACCTATGTGCTATTCCAAGTCAACATCTTATACTACAGTAGTTTTTTCGTGAAAGAGTAACAAACATACATACATACTCACAAACTTTCGCATTTATAATATTAAGTAGGATAGGATATACCTAACTGGGTGGTAGAGCTCTGCAACGTCTCGCGTAAATGCTGTGATGGGGATCAACACGCATCTCACCAACCGACAAACCGTTGAAGCTTGGTGAAACGGAAAGTCTATAGACGATCGGTTTACTCTGGCTACAAGGGAATTTTATTTTATTTATTAAATTTTATTTTATTTACCCACAAGTCGTCTCTGTGGTCTAGTGGTCCGGTATCGTAGTTGACCACATGAAACCCTGGATTTGATTCCCGGGTCGATCGATTTAAAACATATGTTTTTAAGTTTTCTTATAAAATCAACGTTTCCCGGAATTGGAACTTTTCCAATTTTGCTAAATTGGATAAGTTCACAATGTAGGACTAAGTAACTTCAGCTAATTGTGGGTGCAATGGTTTTACCTCAGCCTACTTATCCGAGGATATGGGCATGAATATACTTTTTACCCACATAATATAAAATCAAATAAAACATAAGTTACGGGTCCGTAAAAGAATTTTCAAACTAAAATTGGAATTAAGGGCCCTGTTGGAATTAAGGGGGAATAAAAAGTTATTAGATCGTCCGAAGATGAAAGTTATTGGCAGTTTCTTTGCCCCCAAAGTTATCATAATAAAGTATGTCCAGAGAAACACGGGCTAAATTACACTGGAATAGTGTGGAAAGGTGAGAAAATTGGAGATCTCACACAAACCCCGTTATAAACAGAAAATAATTAATGATTATACGAATAAAACTCGACATTTATGGGAAATCTAGTATACACTAAAGATAAACAAAGTCTTTGGTTACGGTTCCTTGAAATTCGCTTTTGTTGGTCAGAATTTCAGAAAACATTTATTCCATGGATAAGTCATCAGTGGATTACGTTTTTTTTGTAAATAAACTTTTAATTTCACAAACTATGTGAATAATATTCTGAATAATCTATACATCAATACATATAATTAAAATGTCTGTCTGTGATTTTAAAATAACTAGATTTTTTCAAGTGCAGTGTATTATTTTTATGATACTCATATCTAAACAACCATTTTTATATTTGTCTGTATGTGTTTTTTTTTATACAGGATAACCTTTGGAATGACTAGACGATTTTGATGGAACTTTTACTGAAAGATAGAGGAGTTTTTAGGGTAAGACAAAGTAAAATCAACACTTACTTTTCTATAGAACAAGTTCCTAGCTGTCAAACATTTAACGATTTTGAATCTGTTCTAAAACGGTGCGAAGTTCGCCAGTTCAGCTAGTATAAAATATAAACTTTTAAGATTTCAAATCTCTTGAGAAATAACAAGTTGTAGTTATGTCTGCGAGGGTAAGTTATTTTAAATTACATCCTTTTTATTTTTTTTTATATTTATTACTAAAAAAGTATACATTATCTTAAAAATACGCTTAACATCCATAAACCTATAATAGTTGCAGATTTATGTGGATGTTGATAATTCACATACAACTTTATATTTTACTAGCTGCTGCGTGCAGCCCGCTGCATTATAAAAGTTTTTGGTGAATCCCGCGGGAATGACTCATTTTTTGGGA
>DWBA01001390.1:0-10679 GCA_018236825.1 Apodemia zela
TAGAATTATTTTCTAGTTTTTAGTTTGTACAAGTAATAAAAGCGTGTTTTTTTAGTTTTTTTAAACTATTATTTATTATATTACCGCTAGCAACTGTTATTACTGACCCATGAAGCTTAGTAGATACAGTTAGATTCAGCCATCCTAATTTTATTACATAGCGTTAATAAACATACAGACGGCTCCTATGATGGTAAAATATAACTGACGCTTTTGAACATTAAAAAACTTAATTATGCGTTTATAAGTACTAAGAATAGAATATCTTCTATACTAGAATAGACGGATTAACAGAGTCTACATCTTTAATACGTCATAGTCCTTTGGGGGATAAGGGGGCTTCCATTCATACTCCACGATTCTGCGGTTTTATCAGCATTTTAGACAAATTACACTCCGTGGACTCAGATCATCCATTCCATTTATTTCTCATGTTCTAAATACTAAAATTATAATATTTTGCCAAAAATTGTCAGGGTGAATAGAACGTCTATATACTTTCCAGTTTTCCACGATTCATGGGTTTGTCAGTGCGAGATAAGTGGTGTTCCCTACGACCGCATTTTATGGACCTAAGAACTGTCATCGCCTATTTTTAGCGATAACCGGGACCGATAGCTTCACGTTCTCACCCTAGGCATAAAACACTACCCGCTAGACTCCGAGCTGCTATTTTGGATTTTCGAGAAACCTTGAAAAATCCTCAATAACACTTTTGCTCGACCCTGGTATCGAACCCGGGACTATCTGATCCGAATAGGCTAACCCCTAAAGTCGTTTTTGTCAAAATAAAATTATATTTTCATTAAAATATATATGCAATAAATATAAAATTTCCTAGATATAAATGATTACAATCATGTGCCCAATTTGATCACACGATGTATAAATTAAATGGGAATACAATCAAGGACTAAATTACGGCTTCATTCTGCCACCCACGCTATAGTGAGTTGCGACGTATACGCGACAATTCTCTCATAGCCGGCTGCGAAGTGTAATGTATGTAGGTGCTTTAATATATAATATCGCTACGATAATTTGCTTTGGACTTTTTCCTACAGCATCCGATCTATTACACTATACGATTTTTTCATACTCTAGTCGGCTTTCTTGATGACTAATGTGTCCATAAACACGTGATGGAATAGTTATGACATTAGGTTTTGGGACCTACTATTACCAGCCCTGCTTTTTATCTGCGTAGATATGATGAAAACCCTAATGCGCAAGCTTGACTACCCATTCTCCAAACTGGATCCCGATTTAATTTGCCTTCATAGCGCTCGTCACAGAAATGATACAGAAAGCACAAATGTGTGAAATGTTATATAGAGTAAAGTAACGTTCGGATCGCATCGTAAAATCGGAATTCATAGTAAGATCGGATCCGCAGATCGCATCGGTTTCTGTGGGTGAAGGTCTATTGTGCGACTCGGCGACCGCATATAAATGCGCTACGAGCAAATAAAACGGTGCTATAATTTCAAATCATATGGACACAAAATGGGTGTGGACGGCGCTCTCATTGTGTGGAAATGATGTAACCACTATTAAAAGTGTGGGTTGTATCCCTTGAATATTTCTTGCAACGAAGACGTCGTAGGGTCATATCGGTATTTTATATCTCACTGAAGACAATAGCATACATTTCCAATAAGAAAACTGGCTTACGTTAAGTGCTTATGGGCTCCCATTTCAAAATCAACGCCAACTCCCGTCGATAGAGCTCATAAACCTGATTTAGTATCGAATGTCGTTATTAGTTCTTGATACTAACGTTTCTGTATAATATAGAAGTTTGTAATTGAAAACCTTATCGTTACAAAAAGTATTATTAGTTATATATATATATATATATATATATCTTCACGCCAGATCCCTTACGGGGTAGGCAGTACCGAGTGCCACATGTCACGATCCTTGCAGATTTGTCTTGCTTCCTCAACATTCATAGTTAGTTATATTTAGTTGGAAAAAATTGTTTTCTAAATTTAGGGGAAGCCTTGGTTAGAGATTTGATTATTTATAAAACAGATGGTTCTAGTCACTGTGAGAAACAATGGAAGGTTATTATTAGCTACGAGTAGTTTAGTTAAAAAACATTTTTTTCAAATTAGAGGATGTTTTGATCAGACTTGATTTTACGATTTTTGATTTGGTAGCAAAAAATATACATCGGTAGTTACTATTAGAATCAAAAGATAACTGTAGCCTATAGACAAAAGATTGTAACTACTGATGTTATGGTTAGAGATGTCCATCTATTGTCTGACGATTGTTTTTTTTTCTACACAATTTTAAATAAATATTTGAATTTTGATCGTGACGGTAAAATTGACATTAAAATACATTATAATATAACTAAAGGTCAACCATTAAATCAGTTGCTTTACAGAGGCTTTTTTAAATATTAAAAGTAAATAAAATTTTCACCCGTTTTTTACGCGTTAAAGTAAAACAATCAGTTAATTAATTTGGGCAATTAGCTTACGAACTGTTTTTAATTTGACAGCCGGCACGCACTCAAATACTTTTTCCCGTATGTGGAAGTAATTAACGCTATCATTCTCGTCGCTTCTTGCAAGTCATTCAAGATTTTAATTTCATGTAATCACTTTTCAATGTTGTTGCTTAGTTTATACAGGTTGTATACGTTCTTATTATTGATGAAATATTTATGAATAAGACCATCTGTATACATGTACGGGTATAAGGTTACTTTTTCTATTTAAATATATGTAACTGTGGCACCTTACACCATGGATTGCTCGCGCGAAAAAAAAATGATTTTGTTGATTTAGATATATTTATAAATAAAATCTATATTTAATATTATAAATGCAAAAGTTTGTTGGATGGATGGATGGATGTTTCTTGCTCAGTCACGCAAAAAATACTGACTGGATTTGGATGAAATTTGGTACACAGGTAGATGATGACCTGGAATAGCACATAGGTTAATTATAGGTGTAAATGTAATAAATAAAATATAGGCTATTTGTCCCGGAAAAAGAGTTGTTCCCACGGGATTTACCAAAAAACGTTTTGTAATGCATGGGGCTACACGGTGCAGCTAGTAATTGATAATTATTTACGAAAACTTTATTTTTCATAATGTATTCCTAAATTTTTAGAGCCTTTATTTAGAAGTTACGAACCACATCTTCTCTACGACCAACTCGCTGTGGGAATAAATATTTTCGAATTGATCGATTTAGGTGACCTTTTAAATAGAATGTGCTCTTAATATTACTGTTTTTTGAGTTCGTGGCTTACGATTAAGAAATTATTGTTCATTGGGAATTGTTCATTGTGAATTTTTCCTGTTACACATCAGTTAAATGAATTATTAAGAAAAATAAAAAAACTAATAATAACTTAAGAGGGTATGACTAAAGTCATTGTCAAAAGTAAAAGATTCAAATAAAATTTGTCTTATAAATTATAACTTAATGTATTAAGACAGTGACTTTTATAGCATAATAAACCGGCTTATAAAGACACTAATAAAATAACTAAACATGTTATTGTAGTTACAAATACAATGTACCTATTTAAAGTAATATAATGTAATATTTAACGTTAATGATGTAAATGTCATGTATGTTAACAAGAATATTAAATTGTAAAGGCTATAAATTATATTACTCAAAGGAATCATGGTAACGTCAAAAGAATTTATTATTTAAATTTTCATAGAATATTCTTTCTCTTAGTAAATTAAGTTTATTTATTAATGTTTTACAAATTCCACAGCACTTAATTTATACAAAATTATTACTTGCTGAAAATTATGTGATAGCCAATTAAGGACTTATATTTTATAATAGGTATATATATATATATATATATATATATATATATATAAGTACGTCATTAAGTATTGCATGTGTGTGTGTGTGTTTGGGCAAGTATTAATTTCTTTAAAAAAAATTAAATTCGCGTGGAGGTTGTTCCGTATATCAGGATTCGGTATCTTAGTTACTTTAAATACAATAGTAGTTTCGGACATATGTCAATATGATAATAATATGGTCAATTTCTGCCTATTTTCTGAAATTAGTTAATTATCATTATAATACTGAGTACCTATTTTCATTCTTTCTGCCTATCCTGGAAGTGATCTGGCGTAAAGATAAGTATGTTTGTATCTATTTCCACAAAATTTGTTTAGGCTATTGAGTTTATGCACATTAATTAATAAACAGAAATTATTAACTTTATTATTTATATTAACTTTTTTTTTAAGAAATTCTTAACGCTAAACGTAGCCACTAATTATAAGAAGACGAAAATCTTAAAACAGGTCAAAATAAATTAGTCTACGTTTTATATAAAGAAGCATGAATGTAGTTTAGTATAAGTATTACTTAATCTCTCAATAAACTTAATGTAATATTTCTAAACAAAAGAAACCTTTCAAACATGCTATCAAATAAAATATGAATATACCAAATATTTTATAAAATAAACATTTTCATTTAAATTCGTCAAACTGAAGGACAGTTCCATTCCCGTTAGGGATTAATTTATACAATGCATCTTTGTCCCGTACTATCAATTCCATATCTCTGCCTCTTTCTAGTTGGACTCGTCGGTTTTTGTAAGTCTCAGAAGTTCTTTGGAGCATGCGACAGATGTGCGCATGGATGCGGTCCCTAACGAAGCGTGTTCCGATTGGGATAATCAATCAAATCTTTGATTGTTTGACCGGCGAGCGGATCTTTGATTTCCAACGCTATATAGATGACGATTTAATGAGATAGTATTTAAAATTTATCGTTTAACTTTACGATAAAATAAATATGGAAAATTACTCTGTTAACTTTGAGTAACTTCGGTTTATTGTGTAGTATGTGTTGCTGACTATAAAATATTTTCAACCTAGTAAAACCAATTTACAAAAATATTCTGGTGATAGTCTATACTTTTGATCGTCGACACTTGGTGAAACTCCATTTTAAGATAATATTTATCGATTAATACACTTGTACTGTTTCACACTAAGGTGCTTAGTGTGAAAAAGTACAAGTGTATCTCTCTATATTCATCACTCTCTTTACAAAAACACACCGGATACTCTTGATCCTATCAATGTCATTATTCCTTAGATCATGAAATCTCGGGTTCGACTCTCGAGTAAGGCAAAGTTTCATGATTTTTTTTATCTAGAAATATCTCAGTAGTACCTAGTCTGGGATCTGGTGATAGTGCGTTGGCAGCCCCAAGCCTCGGAAAATCATGCAAAGTCCTCTAGATTATCGAAAATAACATGTAATAAATTATTATATATGGCAAACGCGATATTATTTTTGTACAAGTAAAATGAAAGTTAGGTTACTAGTTAACCTTAAATGATTGCTAATAAAGTAGTTTGATTACTAATTCATATATTCAGTGTCGAGAATATTGGAAAAACTTTCGGAAGAAACAAGTAACATTTGCTAAGATCTTCAAATTACTTAGTTTTGGAATACCGTTTTATTGATCTCAGGGTAGCCCTCGAGAAAGTGAATATAGGATTTATTTAAAAGGCTTTCTTTATATAGCGTTTAAAAAACCCTATCCAAACTGAAAGGTGCATGTAAGTGTTTCGACAACATTATCCAAAAAAATTGATTCTCGGGACCTTGTGTGGTCAACTCCGACACCGGACCACTAGACCACAGAGACCACAGAGGCACACCTGAAATAAATATTGCTACTTAGTGTGCAGGCGGATAAATTTAAAAAATACCAGTCATCATTAGATCTCAAACTGACAAACGAGATCAATCCTATTAATTATCAACTACACCGTGTAATTCACCTAATTTAAGCTTTTAAAAATAATCTACACTTTAAATTATTTGATAACAAGATAAATCACATAAAACCATTAAACTTGTAGCGTGGTTTATCAAAAGCTAAATCAGAATTCTCATAACCTATAACACTGATAGGGAAAGCGCTATTTGGTATGTATGTCAAACATTAACCGATATCAAAATGTTAGATCAACATCTTTATCTACATGTCAGTTCGTTTATCAGTTACAGAATCGCTAATGAACTACTGGACGATATTTTATTACAGTGTACTATTACAGCACCCACTGACGGGCGAAGTTGTTTATAAAATCTTCTGTTTAACAAAGCGAATTCTCTTTTCCTGTTTTTAGAAAATAAGATGAATTGTGATGTTGGTCACACCATAATCTCTGTCTTTTCAATTTTAGATGTCATGTTCTGTATTTATGTAGTCAAAATAAGTGATAAAATATAAATAAAATAATAAATAACTAATTTTTATAGTCAGCTTTCTACCCGGACAAAATTTAATCGTTTCCATTGTATTCTGTAGTAAATAATTTGTGTTCGTTAAACTTGAAAAAAGTCAATGAATCGTTTTATTTTTTCGTACAAAGTATTATATCCATTACTATTACAAGTATTGGTAACTATTTTGTTTTTAATAATTTAAAAATTTTCACATTTTATGAAATGTTTCCCTTAACAATTTCACGATTAATTATTTGTAGAAAAAAACAGTTTGAATAACATTTTGATGAGTAAAATAAACTAAGTTTTCAAATTCAATACACCTGTAAACGCAAATCCTTATGAAAATCATTACTTTCCCTTTCAGCTATAGTCGAGTTAAAATTGCTTCCATGGTAAGCACAAGGAAGTGTGACCAGTGTATCATAATCTACAAGTAGTAACAAGGAATATATACAAGACATCATCGTAATCACGATTCAAGTTAAGGGAAATGTGCAGAATGCAGCCACGATACGACGACCGTTACTAAGCGATATCGACACTGCATCCGATCTGCATTCGAGAATATAGATAGCCACAGTGTGTTCTTACAAGTTTTGATTCGATTTAGGAAATTTGAAAATAAAATAATTTAAAATCTTAAAATTTTATCACTATTATCATTAAAGTAATTTTCTATTTAGTATTTGAGTGATTAATGTGTATATGTAGGGACATATTATATTATTATTGTTTATATATAATTTCATGGATAACTATTATGTATTAACAAATACAAATACTTTATTTGCATATAATAGGGTTAGAAGAAGATTTTATACATATGTTGATGTGCTAAAACCTATTTTGCCAGATGAGTGGCATGCAAATTTTGTTAAGTGGCTTTAACTATATTATTTCAGAATATGTTTCTTTTCACACTTTTAGTTCATTTTATGTTTATAAAATTATTTCTGTGATAAAGTAGATAATTACACGTTTTCACAATTCTTATGTTTATGTAATTAATTTCTGCTTTCAATCAAACTTGCTTTGAAATATGTTTGTTAACATTTCCGTCTATAAAAAGCTAGTCATGTGATCTTACTTATCCTTTTGTCACTATTTTTTTAATAACGCAAAAAGAATTTAAAAAAATCACGCAATATCGATGATAAGGAGTAAAATGTATAAAATTTATTTTAATTACATATTTATAATACAGGACAATATTCATCCAATGCCCAGTCTAAGATAGTTGGAAAAACATAAAAATAATGGAGTAATTACCTCTGTTACTGAGGTTGCAATTACCTACAATGCTGGAAAAGGTTTTGGTCCAAATACTACGTTAACTTTATCTTTATCTCTTAACATTTAGGTTACTACATCTAAAATAGATCTTCCTTGAACATTTAACTGAGCCAGCTATAAAATTGCGTATACTTTTATACATTTTAACGTAATTGAACAACAAAGCAAGAAGTTTCTATTAACCGTAATGGTCTATTAATGTCCAAGTTAAAAAGATATACGGGAACACCCTGTGCGTTTATAGCGAAGGCGTAAAGACGACATCGAAATGGTTATGTTTCGCTATGTATCTGATTTAAGCTGTGACACGTCGTTTATTCTGCTTACGGTTTCTTGAAAGCTTAGATCCGATCGATTTATATCTCGTTGCTTGTTTCTTACTAAATATATGTATGTTATTATAATTCGCATGTGAATAGATACCAGATTACACTAAAACTAACACTATGGCCAAATAGGCCGGGTATTGTGCTAAAGGTGATGGAAAAGCCGCCTGTAAACTCGATGTATTTTTATTATAATTGGGAAAAATGTAACTTACGTATTTTAATATTATGTTTTGCACGCTGTCTTACGTTCCTTACCTATTAGGAATTTAGGAAGTATTTCATATTTAACAGATAACATATATTTAATATTAAATTCTGTCCGTCTATTACGCGTTTGGAACCAATGTCCGGTACTTCATATTACATTTAAGCTTTTAGTATTAACTTTTTTCCGTCAATTGCGCATCCGGTATCAATTTTTAACACTTAATATTAATATGTTTAAATAGTGATTTTGAGCTTATCAACTTAGTCTTATTATAAGGCTCTGATTTATGTAAGATTTTTACTATTTATGATATGATTTTGTAGAAATAAATGTATTTACTTTTTATGCTAATTACATTTTACGTACAACGTTAATCGCAATTAAACTGTCATCTTTGGAAGCCATTTTGGTTGAAACCAGTTTAAATCAATCCAAATAATAATAATTTGAATAAAGATCGTCACAGTAGTGGTTGCAGTAAGTGCAATTTACATCCTGCAATAAGATCTGTGGTACAGATACGGACACAATCGTATAGAGGTTCAAATTAGCGAGAACAACTTCTCATTATGTACAGCTACGTTGGTGAACTGTTTCATGCATCGGTTATTCAATACACCTTATTTGTGATTTCCGTTATAACTACCTAGTTCTCGACTATGCCTATTGATCTAAAACGTGAACAATGTACTTTTACAGTTGTACAGTTGCGCGGACTTGTATAGACTGTAAAGTCTGGGCCAACTTAGTGGGTAACTATAATGTGTTATACGTGTAATATTATTCAAATTAATTTAATGTGAAAAGTTTGTGTTCTGAGTACAGTGTACGAGTTTTGTGTAAATCTTCAACGTTGACACTTGGTGAAACGCAATTGTACTGTTTCACGATAAAGTGGTGGCGCTACTGTCGCACAGGTACAATTTTTGACTTTTTAGAAAGAAAGCTGTAAAAACGCTATTAAATATGTTCCTAATAAACTGTTAAAAAAAATTTATTTTTAATTTTTTTAATATAAACGATGTTTATTATTTCTGCTCAGCACACTTCACTCCGTCTACAACAGCCATGTTCATATCGTAGTTTATCCTACCCCAGCGCTACTCTTAGGTACTTGAAACTTTATTTTGAGTATAAAACTGGACACTTTTACAAATTTCCCAGTATATCAGGCGGGCCTATACTTACCTCTATAGAAATACTTTATAGTGGAGTACAAGTGTTTAATACAGACATATAATTACTTTAAAGTCCGGGATATATTTATTTAATCGTTTCAAAAAATATATATTTTAAAACATGTAGTCTATAACAACGCTTAATGTTAATTATTAAAGTTCTAAATTATAAAACTGACTAACGCTTGTTTTGGCCATTTACCACATAATGTGACATATTGAAAATAGACCGTGAATCTAAAATAAATAAAATTAAAAAAAAAACAGTTTAGAACATGGATAAAATATGGAGTGCCCATTTTTTAAGTCATAAAATGGCAAGCAATCAGATGGAAATCCTAAATTGAAGGAAATAATGGCCTATAGACACCAAAGATGCTAATGGTGGATTGCGATAGGGCGTAATGCCATATGTATACCGACTTCTTTTTTTTACGTGGGGAAACCCTTCATGGGTACCGTTTTAATCACGGGGGTGATTGAATGGTTATGTCGGACTCCTACCGACTAAAACCCCACGGTTGCCGCCTTCGGCGCATATGGGTGGGCCCGGGATCTCCGGACAGAATGCACACGATGATATGTATACCGACTACCTAAACATTTCCTAACAGAATACAATTATGGTAACTAAAAACGCGATGACGGCAGGAGTAAGAAAATCGGTGATGTCAAACTGGTGCGAGAGGTTGTAGTACTCTACATACTTACTTTTTTACAATTTAAAGGAGTGCAAGTGGTCTATGCTTCAAAGGGGGCCCGGAACAATAATTCTTATTTAAAACTTCAGAATTTATTTCGTTTCTTTTACTACAATAAAAATAGCCATTTCTTCGTTCACTTATTTCATAACTCTAAATTTATTTTTAATATTTATTATAATCCATAAAACTACAAGGAAGTACTTAAGCTACATCATGACATGCAATATTAACAAAAACTCAAAGCAATCCAAAATATTAATTTTCTATAACAGCGTTTACGAGCATAGCGAGGTTAATTTTATTACAACAATATTTCAAAAGTATAAAATAAGAAGGGTGATTAAAAGGCTCGTAAATGAGAATATGGCCGCATTTTCTAACAAATATTTATATACGAGCGAACAAACAGTAGCGTTAAAAGCAAAGACATGCGTTTAATCCAAGACAAACAGGCTGAAAGAATTACATGAGCGAGAAACCAACAACATAGAGCAAAGTCACACGGACGTAAGTTCGTCAAATGACAGCCGCGTCCACGTTGTAAAATTTATGTCTTAATCTTGTAGTGATTTTTTTATTGACAATCGCACAAGCAAATGAGCTGATTTAAATGAAGTCAAGTAACCTCCAATATCCAAGTACATTTTCAATATCAAACTTATACGCTGACAATATGGCAATAAAAATAAGTTAATAGTCGG
>DWBA01001391.1:0-10674 GCA_018236825.1 Apodemia zela
AATATAATTTTGACAATTGGCGAAACCGGGTCTGCGAGTCTGGCAGAGGGGTTGCGGTTATTTTGTCACTGCGCAGTATTTAAGATTTGCAAAAAAAAAAATCCAAAAAAACATATTTTTGGTAACGTGATTTATTTCTTATCATTTAATTTAGTTTTCTTAGAATTTAAGAAAAATTGTCCCTCACAGTTTTGTCGGTTATAAAGTATTACTGGACCCCTTCAAAAATATTTTACGAAAATTCCCAAAAAATATACTTTTGGCAATTGAAGTTTCTGTTTCTGTTCAAAATTCGTCGCCAGCTCTGGGATCACGTTATTCGTGACGAGTTTGGTGGGTAATAAATTGTTAACATTTTTAATATTCTTAATTTTCAAAGTTAGATAGGTACGCCAGGCTAATTTTGCTAAGCGGTATTGTTCCAGAGCGAAATTAAAATAGTCTGGCTGACGCTATTTAGTGTTTATGAAATTTATAAAACGCACTGTCGCAATTAGATTGACATTGGAAAGCTTATCTTTATGCTGTATAGTATATCTTAATAGAATTTTACACCTGAGCAAAAACCATTTTGTTTATTTTTTTTTAATTTTATGCTAATAATAAAGTAAAAATAAAAAAATTTACACCTTTCCAAAAACCGTTCGGTTTATTAATTTTTATTGGTTTCATATTGAATTAAAGCAATACAAGCCTATAGACACCAATGATGTTAATGGTGCTTTGCTAACCGTGTGGTGGGGTAGGAATTCCATAAGTATACATTTTCCGGCTACCTTACCCTCTGAACCGGAGACTGACACTGACGCTATTGCGGCAGGAACAGATAAGGCGGTGGTACCAGACCCGTTCGAAACGTTGCAGAACTCTCATCACCTAGTTAGTGGTCACGATGTTAGTGGTACATATTAGTATTTCCTCACTGTAGCGTTAGCAAGATATAATTTTTAAGTAATAACTCAAATACATTAAATTAAATATTAAATAAACCGTATGAGTAAAATTAGTTCGGATAAGCAAATAAGACACGTAGATAACCCAGGTTTCTGAGTGCCGTGAAAGGATCACTTTGATGTATTCAAATAATTTATTTTAAATTTAATACAGATAAATAATAAGAATAATATATAAAATATATATCTAACTGAACGTTTTTAGCTAAATGAATATATGTAGGTTTTTGCTTCAGTGCATATATTATATTGATCTGGAGCGCTTTCCAATGTTTTTGATACTTTAGTAGTGTTAATAAAGCCAGATTACGCAGACTGATACAGAACGGTATTAAACAAAAAAAATAGGCAGGCTTGGTCATATTTGTACGTACGTCGGTGACGTTATATTACATGTCATCATTTTGCTGTCTGTACAGCAAGAATTAGCCAGAAGTATTTACTTAAACTACGGTATCTTATTTTAACCGATTATAAAACTTAGCAAGGTCTACTTTTTGAATTTAACCTAACTTAATTATAAACACACTATTCCACTATTCAATCGATTTTTTACACGATATCGTTGTAAAGAAAATAGGACATTGACTCCAAGTAGCAAAGCTTATTTTATTCATTTTTGTTACTCGCATACAGAAAATTACTTCTGTCTTGCTCATAAGCATAAGTAACCTTCTTTATTTATTCCGTTTTCAAAAAGGTTTTGAAAAAGGAATACATTTTTGATTGTTTGATAGAATTAAATAATAACAAGGAAAACAAAGCTTACAGCCAATAACCTAATTTCATGTATTAAGTAGATGATCGATAATGAATAGTGAAACATATTTAATGTGTGTTTTACCGATTGCTAAACGTTAAGTAATCTAAGTTAATTTAATAATATTTGCCGCCAATCTGCTTAAGAGGCTGCACTCACCGCTTTTGACGTTCTGAGTGACGGTGAAGGTCTTGCCAGTGTCCAGTGGGACAGTCCAGTTGACAGGGTCTGGCGAGCGCATGTTCAGCTGCTCAGGAGACTTCACCCTGGTTGGTTCAGGGGGCGACTTCACGACAGGCGAGTCATCGAAGAAGTGATCCTTAGCTACGGATGCACTACGATGAGAGGGTATTTCGTCGTCTGTAATTTTTAAGTATTAATTGTAGTTTATATAATAATCTTATTTTTGTTTACACGAGATACATTTACAAATGCATTTTAATGCTGTTATTGCTAATAAAATGCACTAGAATTATGAAGTGGACATGTGGGTAAAGAAATATTTTTTGAAAATCATATTCCTAAGGACCAAAATAAATAAAAAGTAATAAAACTCGTCGCAAACGAATCCCGGGAATCAGTAAATTTGACTAAACACTGATATGGTGTTATTATTAAAAGGTAAAGAAAAAAACTCAAGACGACTTTATGTTGTCTATTTTATTAAGGCGATCGAATGACACATGCTTTTTTTTAATACATAGGTTAAAAATTATATATAAGAAGAAAATAAGAATTTATACCTGTATATACAACAATGCAATTTGTATCCATAAAATGCGTAACGTATTTAATGGGTTTACTTAAAAATGTTATGCAACTTCGCTTTAATAATATTACGAATGTTTTATATAGCAAAGCACATAAGAATCTTTCACTAATAGATGGCGCTGTTAAGAATAATCATATTAAAAATAGTGAGCTCTATTTTTTTAATCGCACTTGATTATGGATTACTTGTGCATTTTCACAAGCGGTTTATTCAAAAAGTATTATAATTATTTAATTTAACGGTTTAATGTTCTCTATTAAGTAGGTTCTATATAAGATGGCTGCATTGATATTTGGTCAGTGTGAGTTTTTTTGTGGTGATAATGAGTGTGTTCAGTACAACTACTAATCTCAGAAGTCTATGTCAGATGACAGAACTACTAATTAAAATTTTGCAAGAATACTTTTTAGATTTTTACAGATATTCCAATGCCACCATTTTACTTTGTAAGTCAAGGTGTCATTGTATAATTCTGACACTTCTGCTATAGGTTTAAAAAGGAAGTGTGTCCAGGACGAAACCGGCTAAGTTCAGATACTCATAATAAAATTTAGTTTACTCTGACAGGTCTGAGTAAGTTTGTTAGATATCTTAGGTTAGCAGTTGGTCTGAACACAGTATCATAATATTATACTCGGTTAATGATTGCATTTTTAACAGAATCTGTGTACATACCATATTTTTTAAATATACAGATATTATTTAATGATTGACAATATATCAAGATATCATCTCACGTTAAAGGATACTTCACTACAGACTAAATAGAAAAGTTTAGACATTTCAGTAAATCGTATCCACAGTACAAACGAACAAACATTCATGCATACAATCTAACATATTTATCATCTAAACATTGTCTACACATACTACACATAAATTAAAACACATCTATTACATTTTGAAGTAAAAGCGGAAACATCGAGAGGTTAGTCTGTCTAAGCACGTTTTCATTTTTAATTAGTAGTTTTTTAGACTCTAGGTGGAAATACTAAAAATGTTTTTTTTTTTAAATTAAAAGTGTTAATTAATTTGGAATCTTTAGTTAAAAGTTAAAAAAATAATGAACACCATAGACTATTAACTACTTTAAAGACTTTTAGACTATAAACTAATTGTTTGGCGGAAACTACATAGGTACTTGCTTATATACGAAATATTTTTTTCTTGCCAAGAAACCGGCGAATCGTGGTGTACTAGAAAGTTGATTCACATTCAGTTCCCTCTGCCTACCCTACAAGGAGACCAGCGTGATGATACTACATGTGTCTATCACTAGAATCTAGTAGTGTAACTAAAAAGTCAATCTAGGTTGTAAGTTTACTAACGATCTAAAAATTCTAAAGTTAAAAGTTTATTCCTTTAAGATTAAGATTTTATATACCTTCTAGTCAATTATAAATATGTTTAAAAATTGAGCATAATTAAAAACGAAATAGAAGCCTTTTCTATGATTATTTTGACTCTTTGAATTGCAGAAAAACCCCCACTAAAATATAATACTTACTCGCGTTATATTTTGGAAAATTATTTAAGTGGTCTTTTTTGTAAAAACTTAAAATAATCATTGAAAATACTTTTGATTATTGATGATGCTAACATTTTCCCAAAGTCTTTTATAATCACCAGAATAGTACCTACTTATTTACGGTACACCTGACGGTAATAATTTACAACGTATAGAATTATATATGCGATGTCGGTTTCTAGAGATTTTGTTGATTCACCTCGTAAAAATCACAAAATCAAAGCATCTTCGAAAATCCGTAACTGGTAAAAATCCAAAGAGTGACTGTTTGTATAGAATACAAAAATAACATAAAAAACCTCAAACCATTGTTCGTCTGAGTAAAAAACTTAAAGCATTTTTGAAAATTCGGTACAAACTACGCAGTTTGTAGACTAGGCATAACCTTCAAATGTCTAGTTAACTAGAGATAGTTTTAATAACTAAAGCAATACATTTTATAAGCATTTTTTTAGTCTATTGATTAAGTAAAATAATTGTTTGGAAAACTAAATTGTATTCTTTACAATTAAAAGATAATATTTACAGTTTATAACATGTTGCTTGCGTTTTGGCTTTTACATCGTGCCCATGCGCGATAGTTTTTTTACTAACTACTCGTATTATGTAAAGTTATACCTATTTGTATAATGCCTATTATGTAAATGGCTCGATTTCTAATTACAGATTACAAAAATAAATTTAAAATTGCTTCTAAAAAACAAAAGTCACTTACATAGCATGGTTGACGAATGATCTACATAATATAAATTATAGAGCGTCCAGCCGGAAATTGGCAGCTATAATCTCTGCCTGTTGCTGAATACATGGGCTATATTTGTGTTCTCAGTGTAGTCAGTTTACAACTTGTTAACATTTTTTTTTCTACTGTGGATGAGGCAAAGGGACGACATCGATATATTACATACAGCCAGGTATGATTTTTTTATGCTATATACATTAGATATATTATTGCCCTTTTTGGGATACTATTATAAACTGTCTATGTCAAAATTGATGTGGAGAAGAATGAAAAATATGAAAAATAGAGTAAAGAGATAGGGGCACAATCTTATATGGCCTTTTACATCATAAAGTGTTCACGAAACAACTTTAAAAGGAAGTCAGAATGGTGCCAGTGTAGCGGAGGGTATGATCTGAAGTGAGCTAATTAAAAAGAGTTAAGCTTGTTGAGTAAAAAGTCTTAACTTTAGATATTTTTGGCAATTTCTTTGAAAATGGTTTTCTGGCACACCAGCTATCCATATTTTAGGCCGTTCCAAAAATACTTATTATATAATAAGACTGTGCCCCTTATCTCTTTAAAAAATTATGATCAAAATAAAGATGGTACGTTTATAAAACTAAAAATCCTAATATATTTTTTTATTCATTCGTATTATTTTTATATTCGTAAAACCATCACAGACATATTACTAGTAGTTCACCAAATATTTTGCTTATATATTTCAAATTTGTAATAACAACTATTCGTTAATAGATCTTTTTGAAGTTAAGGGACTATAGGGTTCGGAGTGCGATCCCCGGGTCGATCGGTTAAGTGTTATTAACATCGTTCGAAAATCGAAAATCAAGATCTACGGGCGGTTCAGTAGTTATCGCACAGACTTAGCTGGTAAGGAATTGACACATATTTTGATCAAATGTAAAAACTTTTTTGAATACAATATTTCGAAAAAAGTTTAAGACTTATATTTTAATGAGGTCCATACTAAATTTGATAAAATATGCGTCAACCAGGAAATAGAAGAGAACGAAAGAAAGAACAAAGTAAATACAAATAATATGTGTGTCAAACAGTTAATAGATTAATAGAATTGTTTTACAAATAATTGATTTTTGCAGAAAGAAATGGGCATTTAATATTTGTTATTTTTTCCTTTGGAATCAGCGATATTCAACGACTTGTTTTTATTGACGTAAAAATATGTAAGTTGTTTTTTTCACGTGTTCATCTAGTGTTATGAGTGCAATTAGTGTTACAAACGGACGAAACAAACACATAACCACTCTGTGTTGAAGCCATTCCCGTTGGTGGTGCAAATGCCTTTGTGACGGATATTGCGTAGACGCACTGAGACGTAGGCAATCAAAACATACGCAACTCGTACTTAAAATGCTCACTGCGAGTACACTTATGTATAAATTTTCAAAAATCTACATTTTTTCATTACTGTGGGGTCATTTGGACCGTGTATCGCAGAAAACATGTTAACATAAAAGTGAACAAAATTTAACACTGCTTTTTTGCTAACACCAATTAAATATCAGACATAATGTATTTTCGTGATACAGTCAAATAAATTTTAAATGTTTAATCAAGGAAAATTAGCTGTAATGTTAAGTTCACAATTTGGTACCACTAATTTAGAGGACGACCATAATCTATTGTTGATATGATTTTTATAAAGCTTTAAATTATATATTCGTTTTCCTTGAAATGTATTTTATATTTCATTTAATGGCACTCCAAGATACTATGTTAAAGATACTATGATACTGTATTTAAAAACCTTATTATGTGCTTTCTTAGAACTGATAGCTTTGTATGACCAGTGGTCATGACCACGGTTTTCTTATCTGATGAAAAACGTAGATGAGGTAAGTTGAAGATACACAGTACACTAGAGTTAGACTTATAGAGAATGTTATTGTTAACGCGAACAGATTAACGTTATATTTTATATGAAAACATATACGTAAATATTCCCAAAATAGTTGAATTTTATCCTATTTCAATTGATGTATAGCTAGAATCCCGTAATATATATAAAAATGTATAAATGCCAGTTTTTTTATTTGTGTGTGGTAGCGATTACTTCAGTCAGCCAGTTACTTCGTGATTGAAAACTATTGCGCTTAAATAGTTTTCAATCATGAAGTAGGTAACTGGCTTATAGAGGCAAGGAATGTTGGAAGATTTATATTTTGTCGTTTAATTAACTATTCTACATAATATGCGTAATAAAATAGTACAGATAAAATAATTTAGTCTTTATTTTCTTGTATCACATAACGCCGTTATGCCTGATAAAAGCATCACAAACACAAAGCTGAATCACATATATTTTCTTTGCCAAATAAAAAAAAAAACAGAGCGTCGACGCAACTGTCACTGTCGTGAGTACGCACCCAATTTTATGCCCACTTTTGAAACGCTGCGGCTGCGTCGGCCCCGTTCTGATGCCCCAATTGCCCCGTTTACACTTGGCCCATTCACCCCGCTCTCAGTCTTAGGTACGGAAGGTGACCGTCCTCCCCGGGATGACCTAACTCTATTACTACTTCCCCTACTTAACGGCAAACCTACAGAACAAATGTTGCAACACTCAAATATTTTTCTACAGGGGTAAAGAGGGTCAGGCATCAAGCAGGATTTTAACAATTATACACAAGATAGAACATTTAAAAAGATTAATATAATATTGAACGTTTTTTAGCTTTTTCCTTTTATATATTTTAACTGAGTCCACAGAGACGAAAATTAAATGGACAGTCTTCGTAATAAATTTATTGCATACTCATTAAGTATTTGATTATTTTATTTAAATTGATTTATTTAACTAATCATGAATATTTTAAAGTTTAGTATAAAATAAGTATAATAGTTAAGTTAAAACTTTATCTTACAAAACAAATACTTAATAATTATTAAATATCTCAAATCTCAATGCACTCAGCCGTTATTTGAATTTTATGCATTTAAATATTGAATATTAAAAAATATTTATTTTATCGTCAGAGTAAAAACATGCCATTCTAATATAGTTAATACATTCAAAAGAATTTACATTCTAATAATTGTTTTTAACATCTTACTTCGAAATCTGACAACTGACAAGCTATAATTTTGTAATAAAATAAATAATGTAACTTTTAAAATTTGATTAAACTAAAACACAAAAAAAAAACACCGTAACAAACATTTGTAATTTAAAAATAAAGGTATTCTTTTGCTTTTCACAAAGAGGCTAAAAAGAATTTTATGAATCTAATTTTTAATGTCAGGTACTTCTTGTTTAGGTACGTCATAAGTCATACCCTTTAGCTGGGCGTTGATAAGTTATGAGGCAGTCAGTTAGAACGATTTTTTAATATTGTTATCAATAAATTGCTGTGTATTAGTCTCGTAATATTTCGAAAATGGTTTTGATAATTTTATCATTAAATAAAAATCTATGTGACTAAATGTTTAGTAAGATAATTTTAACTATAAATACGCACTTTCAAAAAAAAAAACAAAACTTCATTTAATAGCAGGTAGAGATAATTAAGCCTTACCTTACCTTTGAAAGAGCCACAACCTTTATTTTTTATTCTCTGTGGCATAAAAGTATTAGATATCGCTAGGTTACCGATATACCTATATACCATTCTATATACCCAATAATCGTTGACAAAATTATTGCTTATCAGACTGCTACTATCTATTTCGGAACATGAAAAACATCTAGAATAATATGAATAAGTTAGGCAGTAGGTTGATATTGAAGTCTTAATTTGTGAGGATACTGGCAGGTTAGGTGGGTTGTAAATAAATTTGATGAGTCGTTAAAAAGTTAAATATATCGATATGCAGAAAATAAGAAAATAACGTCCATATTGTTTACGAACAACACTTTCTTATTAGTGTCAAAATTATTGTCATAAACTAATAACGAAGAAGAAGCGAGATTTTTTTAAAAGGTTGACGTTGAGATTAGTTTAAAGTAGATTCTCGATCTTAAGGTCAAGGACAAGGTTAGACCACGAATTCGACCTCAAGTTCAAGGTCAGGATCAGGTCAAGGCTAATTTTTCCATATTGTTAAAGAATGACACTTTCTTATTAGTCTCAAAATTATTGTCAAATTATGCAGGAAAAGAAGGAAGCGAGGAATTTTTAAAGGTTGACGTTGAGATTAGTTACTTTCGATCTTAAGGTCAAGGATAAGGTTACATTATGAGTTTAGACCACAATGTCAACCTCAAGTACAAGATCAGAATATAGGTCAAGGCTAATCCTTGAAGTAAGTGGTAGAGTGGTAGTTACCAGTGGGTTTAATAGGGCGGGGGCCCGACTCATGCCCATTCACCATGTGGCGGGTGACGCTGGGAGCCGGCGCGGGGTCAGCGGAGCGAGGCCGGCGACGCGGTGAACGGAAGGCTCCTTCAGACTTCACTCCTGAAATTGTTTATTAAATAATTAAACCTAACTAATATTGCAAATGATAGAGTAAGTTTGTTTGTTGCGTTTTTACACCTAGACCACTGCTGATTTTAAAAATTATTTTACCAATAAAAAGGAACACTATCAGAGAAAAACAAAGTCTGTATTTTTTTCAATTCATCATGATTCACCAATTTGTCGGTTGTCGAGATGAGCGGTAATCCCCATCCCCGCTATATTTCTAGCAATAACCGAGACCGATTGCTTTACGATGTCACCCAAGGCACGGGAGTGGTAACACACCACCGCCAAACTCCGAGCGGCTACCGAGATTTTGAATTTTCGAAACCTCGAAAAAACCTCAATAACTTTCACCCGGAGTGAACCGGGCATCGAACCCAGGACCTCATAATCTGAGCCGAACAGGCTCAGGCAGGTAAGGGTTCTTAGACCACGATGCAGTCTTTATTTTTGGAACGAAGTTCCTTATCGCGCGTTGTGAAAGGGGGCTAGGCGGAAAAAAATCTTACGAAAAGTTGTCACGACACTTTTTGCTATAGTAAGCTATTGTAAGCTGTGCGGCGTCGCACGTTTCTCTGTCTCTCTCTCGAATTAATCGAAAGGAACTTCGTTCCATCCGGGTGTCCCTTGACACCTCTCAAGTTTTTTATTTATAAGAAGATAATCAAAAATGCTTCTTGAAATCCTTAGCACCATACCTTACATATGGAACAGGCAGAAAACACGACACCGCAACAGAAGTATTTCATAAAACAGTAAAGGGAATATAATTTTGTTAAGCAAAGTAAGAGATATAGAGCCTAACTTACATACAGATCGCCAGTTATGTATGATTTGTGGAAAATGTAGGAGATAACAAGTCAGTTCACTGTTACTGTTCACAAAAGTTTCTATTGAACCTTATGATGTGGGGAAGTCTTCTAACAAGGGACTAAGGATAGATGTGTATACCTCATCAATCCAGTAGTAGCTGAAAAAGTTGTTGACTCATCAAAATAACTTAAGTTTTATTGAATAAAGTACTGAATCAAGGAACAATAGGTTATTTTGTTCTCTATTCACAAGCTTGTTTGTCCTGCGGACGAGGTTTGATAATTTTGCCGCTGGGGTCTTCTTTATTTTCCAGACCTTGGGTGAGTTTCCTCAATTTCTTGTACACTGCTTATTTACTTTTAGTGGGAGCTCAGAGGTCACGCGTCCAAGGAGGGATGCAATTTTTTTTTATATTGTAATATAGCAAACTGGCTATATGGCTCTCCTGGTGGAAAGAGACATCGCCTATAGACACCAAAGATGTTAATGATGCGTTGCTATGCCTGTGGCTGGATTGTAATGTCATATACATAAAGGGTATTGTCCAACAAGGGCTTTGAATGACCATGCGGTTTTTTAAAAACTATATTTACCAAAAATCTTTATTTTATTTGCAAAAAATGATGGTGCTATTTTAAGAACTGGAATTTTAACTTAATTAAAAAATAAAACCATAGTA
>DWBA01001392.1:0-10672 GCA_018236825.1 Apodemia zela
CCTGAGTCTGTGTTCCCCGATGAGTACAATCTGGGGGTCTTCAAGAGAAGAGTGAACGGGTACCTTCTAGGGAAGCGTGCTCCATCTTAGGCCACATCTTAGCTTACCATTAGGCCAGATCGGGCTCAAGCGCTCCTCTATCGAAAATAAAAAAAAAACATAACATTCATTCATAACTCTCCTCATGCAAACACTTGTAAATAAAATATAAACGACATATTTTGAAAAAGTAAAAATGTTTATAATTTATGTATAAAAAAGTGTACAATTCAACTTAAATTTCTTAAACTCATTAACTGCTTCAGTAAATGATCTTGAGTTGGTTGAGTTTCATCTTTTAGTCCTTCAAACCTAATAAGAGGTTCATTGAGAGCGAGCAATACTGTTTTCTTCGGCTTCAAAGTTTCTTTATCATTTTGTTGCAGCACTGAAAATATTAGTGTCATGTATCTATATTAATATTATAAATGCGAAAGTTTGGATGTTTGGATGTATGGATGTTTGTTACTCAATCAATTTTATCCCGAAAAAATGAGTGATTCCCGCGGGATTCACTAAAAACGCAGCGGGATTCACTTTTATAATGCAGCGGGCTGCACGCAGCAGCTAGTATAGTATTAAACATAATTTTTAAACGCAGTAAAACTGCAGCAATCGGTTTCCTAATTCCTGTCCCCCGTGTACCAGGCAGGTCGTAAAAGGCAACCGATTCTCTATTCGTGTCACTACCATCGTGGTAGAGTTCCGCAACATCTCGCTGGGTATTTGGTACCACCGCCTTATCTGTTCCTACCGCAATAGCGTCAATGCTTGTCATTATCGTGTTCCGGTTAAGGGTAAGGTAGCCGGTAGACTTATGCATGTGGCATTGACATCCCGCCACATGGATAGCAACGCACCAATAAAATATAAAATTTTCCCGTGTAGGTTCAGGCTCCTTTGGAGAATAGACCAACTGCCATTCTGCCCGGCATGTTGTCGTAAAAGGCGACTTATTGGCTATGTGAGTCACTACCATCTTGGTTATTAGATGGTAGAGTTCAACATTGTCTCACCCGGTACCACCGCCTTACCTATTTCTGCCGCAAAAGCGTCAGTGTTTTTCACTGTCGTGTTCCGGTTTGGAGGGTGAGGTAGCCACTAAACTTGTGCTTGTGGCATTAAGACCTTAACATCTTTGGTGTCTATAGGCGATGGTTGACACTTTCCATCAGGAGACTCATCTGCTTGTTTGCTATCTTATGATATAAAAAAATGGTATGATAATTTTTTAAATATTTGCACACCACATCATGGTAGAATATGTTGGTAACTTAAATTAATTTTTAATAACTTGTAACACCCATATTCAAATAAATATTTATCATTTCATGTCATTTCGTTCGTTTCGATCATCCATTTAATTCGTTCTTTTCGTTCATTTAACCCTTTAGTATCTACAGTATTTTACCCGTAACATTATATACTACTACATGCTATACAATATACATACCATTAAAAATATTTCTAGAATTCACTAATTCATCCCTTTCTTTATCAACTATGAATTTTTTAAATAATTCCCTTGCAATTTTGTCATTTCCATTTTTAAGAAGACTTAAAATCCTTTTTGCTACATTATACGTTACAGTTGAACCCGTTCTTTCAGCATCTTGTAATTCTAAATAAGTTTGTATTTTATTTATCATAAGCTGATTTAATAATTGTTGTCTTGTAAACTTTGTGTTTCTTTTATTTTCGTTTGACGAATCTCCTAAAATTAAAGGAAGTCTAAGATCTCGTTTAATATCAAAAGAATCTCTATTTCTTCTGTCCTTACTTTCATCTAAGGCTATTGTAGAAAAGTCAGATCCTTTAATGTTACTAATTCTATTTAAAATTTTAGTATCTAATTCTATACTGCCTTTCGAATTTTCAACAAACTGCTTAATTTCTCTTTGCTTATGTAATGGTAACCTCAAGATTACGTCAATGATTTCTCTAATATTTTTCAAAACAGTTGCGCGTTTCTTGGCATCGATTTCTAAAGTTTTGAGTAATACCAATTTTTCGCTTGGCGCAACTGTAGTTAGTAAAAGCTTATTCTTATAGGAAGCACTATGTGTTTCCATTTGTTCTATCATTTGCTTTACTTGTTCGAAAGTCTTCGGTTTTTTTTCGTTTAAAGTTCTACGAGTATTTTTTATCACTCCATTAATGTTTTTGATTACACGTTCCCACACTTTGGCTGATTTTGGTACTTCCGTTTCTAATTCTGTATTCATTCTTCTTGAAGGGACGTGTTTAAATTCTTGTTTCATAGATTCAATCAAGTACTCTAATTTTTCCATAGAATTTGACACAGGCTTACCAGCTGTGTTGTCATTTTTTAAATTCCTATCGTTATTTAAAGCATTATATATACAGGGCAGGACATCAGCAATATTAATACTTTTGTATTTTCCTTTTGCATTATTCATATTTTGTAGCTTCATGAGGTCATCAATAATTGCTTTTAAATGTGATTTTAAGCTATCTTTTGTGTTTTGTAAATTATTTTTATCGTCACTTGAAGTTCTTACAGATGTTTTGGGTGCAACGTATGGAATTTCCGTCGTAGTACTTGTAGTTGTAACTTTAACCTTGTTTTCAGGATTCATTAAGCCAATAAAATCAATAAAGGACTTAATTTTAAGAAATTCTGAAAGATTATAAAGTATTCCACCTCTAATATCACTGTTCAAATTTGTTTGACTGGTTTGTGAGTTTTTATTGAATAAGCAACCGGGATTATTTTCTATGTGATTTATATAATCAAGTACCAATTTATCTTTACTTGTAATATTTAAATTACCCAAATCAATATTATGTCTATTGAGTATAGATTGCTTAACTTCATTTATATTTGCATTTTTATTCACCTTCTTTATTTCACTTACAATTTTTTTGTAATTATTTGGCAACAAAAACTTTGATATTTTTTCTAAAATATTTCCAAAAAGTGAAAATGAAGAATTCTCTTCATCGGTCAACCCTTCAATGAAATCTACTATTTCTGTAGATTCTTTTATGTTATGTACGCTTCTTTGTACCTTGTCATATTTATTAATTAAATTCAAAACCTTATTTATTTTTGATACAACGTCTAGTTTATTGTTTTGGTTTTTACCAGAATCTTTTCCAGCTTCATTTTTGTCATCTTTCTTTTCATTACATTTAATTTTACTTTTAACAATTTCTGTTACATCCTGACCATCACTATCGGTATCTTGTTTTTTTGTATCAGAATCATCAAAAGTTTCACATACAGAAACATTTTTAACATTTTTGTTTTTATTTAAAGTATCTGACAATTTCTCCAAAGCATTTTTTAAAAACATTTCTTGCCTAATACTTAAAGGATCTTTAAACAAATCCAGTAAATCATTTATTTTTTTATGTTTCATTGCATCAATTTCAATGGAACTCTCTTTGGAGTCTTTTTCCATATTCCACAGTTTATTTAGCAAATTTCCAGCTATAAATGCTAATGCAGTAAGAGTATCATTTTCTGGAGTAAAAGTGATGTTAGACATTGGAGTCACATCTTTGTCGCCTATGATTTCCTTCCCACTTTTAAGCTCATTTACAACTAACTTTGATACTTCTTTATCCTTCAAATTTTGAGAATAGTTTCCTAAGACTTCATGCAAATTGTGATTATTCCGTATATTTCCGTTAAAAGTCAATGGATCTATTTTGTTTTCATTGATGTGGTGGTCGTATTCTTCAGGTTGATTATAATTAATATGTAACGAGGTAGAACCCGACTTGTTAGATTTATCAAACAATGTTGTTCTTCTAGATATTTTTGGCACAGGCGCTGCTGCTACTTTTTTAATATTCACAGTTCCAGAAACATTTGTGTTTTTCAACGTGTCTGTAAATAAATAACGTTATTATTCTATAAAGATTAATGGTTTATGGGTGAATTTGACGTCCTGGTGTGGTCAGTAAAGTCAGCTGAAAGCTCGACTCCTAGATCACTCACAGTAAATGCTCATTTGACAGGTTTTATTATCTTGCAAATGATACAAATGAAGCGGCAAGATGTCCGATGAAGTAGAAAAGACGACGATCGTCATCGTTTTTAATTTAAAGATACAGAATATGTATGGTTCTCAGGTTTCTAGGCCTAATGTACTATCAGGGTACTATTACTAATGCAAAAATTTATGCGTATATGCTATGCTATAATGCTATGTATTAATTATTCCTTAACGGTGTTGGCTGACCAGATTCCAATAAAATTTAGTAGGTACGTAATATTATGTAGAATTTCACCTACCCGCTGTCCTAAGCGAAAAATATAAAAACGTACGAAAATATTATTGAATTGTTTTCCCGTCATTGAAAACATTATCTATACTCATCTACAGTAGCTGACATGGCTGCACACGTGATTCGACTCGATCTCTAACAAGGCTTTTTTTTGAATATCTGTACCTCAAAAGGAAAAAACTAAAACCTTGTAAGGTAGCTCGTGTGTAATTACTTCGAAACAGCTGGGCCGATTAAGTTAAGTTTGAATGAACATGAATGTGTAACATAAATAAATAAATTTTATAAATGAAGGGGAAAATGAGAACGTTAAACAAAATCAAAGCTAAACCGCTAAACGAATGTAGTAAAGAGATAGTTAAAAGACTCGATATCAAATAAAGCATACTTTTTTTTCGAAAATCAAGCTATAAGGGACTGAAATAGGAGATAAAAAAAAATTATGAAATTTCTTACATTGATGACATGTTAATCTATGGACTCTCATGAGAAGCAGCGAGGGTCAGCTAGTTTTAAAGCAATGAATCTTTAAAGTAATGAATCGTTAAATAATAAAATTAACCATTTTCACTAGCCCTTATCTCCGAAGCTATAGTACCTAAAATTTTGAAGAAAACCACAAAAAATAGTTCATTACATAACGATATTTTGTTATCATATAAGAAGTCTATAATACTTAAGGAACATAGGAAATTTCTCAATATTTGTGTGTAAGAAATTCACTTGACTTTGTCATGTAATATCAAATTTGCTTCTGGGTATAAGACCGTTTAAGTTTAGATTTATTACAGATATGTACTTTTATATCCTTATAACAATGTGGAGTTCTCATCGAACTTAGATAAACACGTAAAGCCACTACATGCTTAACCCCCACACTTAACTTTAACTCACACCTGAACGTTTTTTTTTAAATTTCTTTAATCCATTTTCTTACCTTCGTTGAATTCATCCACTGTATTGAAAAATTTAACTGTGTGGTTCGATTTGTTTTCAACTTCTACTTGATTACTAACAGATCGTTTCTCTCGGTGCATATAAGCATTTACATCTTCTTTATACCAAGGTTCTTCATCTAAAATTAAAATCGAATTAAACACCTGCATATTAAAATAAATTTAAAAAGTATACTCACCGTCGTTGATTTTGAAAAAGAAGGTGCAAAAATCAAAAACGTGCTCATAGTGCAAAGTTTAATAAATAATTCAGTGCTTCCTTCTTGGTATTGCAATAAGATAACCTGCAAGAATATTATAAGTGCCTTTAAATATTGAAAAGATGCAAGTGGTATTATATTTGATGAAGACAGTTCAGGTTTTGATTATTAAAAAAAGATTTTACATTAAACTTAAGCTCAAATAAAGTAATATTTTTTTGTTACTATTTTATTACTATCAGCCTCAAATATACATATATTATATTAATACGCAGTGAGTCGTCATATCATGTTTATTTTAGAGAATTCCTTCAACTTATCGATAATACGATTATTTTTAAGGTAATTTTTCGATGTCATGCTGTCCCACATTAGAGGGTAAGGTAACCCTGCAAACTGGAATACGACAGCGTCAAGCATCAACGCTAATGCGGCAGGAAATAATAGTGTAGACAGTGTGTAGTATCATCACGCCCCGTCACGTAGGCAGAGTAAACTAAACATATTTTTTTATATTATGTTATAAGATAGCAAACAAGCAGCTAGGTCTCCCGATGGAAAGAGTCAACCATCGCACATAGACACCAAAGATGCTAATGGTGCGTTGCTATCTTGTGGCGAGGTCTCAATGCCACTTGGATAAGTTTACCGGCTACCTCACCCTCCAAACCGGAACACGACAGCGACAAGCACTATCGCTATTGCGGCAGGAATAGGTAATGCGGTGGTACCTGACCCGGGCGAGACAATGCTGAACTCTACCACCTAGTAGCCACGATGGCAGTGGCTCACACAGCCCATTAGTCGTCTTTTACGACATGCCTGGCAGAACAGCAGTTGGTCTATTCTACAAAAGAGCCCGTACCAACACTTTTTTATTTTATAGATTCAGGTGATACTTTGTGGAAATCTATAACTCAACGAAGAAATCAAGTAATTTGTAAATTTTCCGCGAACTAGTGGTGTAAGAAATGGAACAAACTACCTGTAGACCTGAAAAATATAGAAGATTGAGTGCGTATATTGTGAGCTTTTATGCCACTACTGTTGTGGTTGTGGACGTGGGTGGATAACTGTGCCGCTGGGGTCTTCTATAGTTTTCAGGCCTAAGCTACGGTCAGTTTGTTCCATTTCTTACACCGATTTTTATTTTTCCCTTTCCTTTCATTTTTATTGTTCAGCAAAGGCGCACATGAAAGTTCGCGGAAATTTCGTCGTTGGTCTATAGACATTGGGTGTCTCCGGTGAATCGTGGTGAACTGACCACGATTCACTGGAGACACCCATCACTGCATTTTACCAACCTGATAACGATTATCAACTATTTCTAGCGATAACCGGGACCGACGGCTATACATGCTCACCTAAGGCTCGGGAGTGGTAACACGCCACACGCCAGACTCCGACTTGCTACTGAGATTTTGAATATTCGAGAAAAATGTCGAAAATACGTCAATAACACTTTTACTCGACTCGGAACCTCATGATGTGTGCCGAATATATAGTTACAAACCCCTAGACCACGTGACAGTGAAAAAAATAACAAAATTGTGCTCAAGCAATTTTACGCTTAAAGACTACTAACCATTGTGCCGTTACAGTGCTGTTACATTGTGTGAGATATAGAAATTAATTGAAACTAGTATTACCTATTAACGCATCTTCAGAACTGTGCCTAGGAGGTAACGGTACATAGCGTTTCTTTGCTTTTTGCTTTTCATGCTGCTTTTTCACTTCTGAAATAATACATTTTTAACGAGAATATTTTATACAACCAGCGATTTATTTATAGTTTTAATCAATACAAATCAGCTGTGAAATTCTAACATATGTCAATATCTATATATGTTTTAGAAATCTATCTAGTGCTAGGAATAACTAAAAAAAATTCTTAACAAAGATAAATTTTGACATGGCTGGGATATCAGTGTCTTGCGTTAAGGCCATGCAATTCTCTTTCAATTTAGCTGTATGTCAATATATTCGGCACAATGAACCATCTACTCATAGCTTAACTAGAAGAAGCTTGCCTGGACTGGAGGTGAGATAGTCGCTGGGACATTCCTATCTGTGACAAAATTGTTGAAGTGAAACTTCTAGATAGAGAGAGATAGAGGGAGCATTAGGATTTTTCTTTCACTAAAAAGCGTTACGGCTGCGTGGAGGGGGTAGATGATGTATCGCGTGGTGAGAGGTGGCAGCGGCAAGGAGCGTTTTAATATAATACGAAAATCGAATTATAAATACTTTGGCTTATTCCACAATCCCACAAATTTTTATAATCAAATTAAATTAAATTTTTACCTAGCCTGATTACAATACTTAAAAAAAATATTTAAAAATTTACAAAAAAACAGAAATCAAAGTCACAAACGTTGCTATCAACTTTTCTATTACCTTGACTATTTTAAAAACATTCAGAGCTCCTCTGAGCCTGAGGTTCCTCAGGCTTAAAAGCTTTATCAAGGCTTAAATTTAATTAATGTTGATAATTTGATTAATTTAATTTGATAATAAAAATAATCAATAAGTGAGTTCTTATCCAATAATAAATAGAAGGTACCTGATTCTTACATTAGTATTTTATTTTTAACGTAATGGGATTAATGAACTTTTTAGTTTATAAATCCCCATTATAATCTCCAATTGTCGTTAATGAACAAAAAGTTCACTAAATGTGGAATAAGCCCTTTATGTAACTTTAATTTTTTTTTGAAAAAAATTTTTGGAATGTTCCTTCTTGTCAAAAATTAAAAGTTTCACTTCTTTGTGTCCTAGCACACATTTCGTTTTATTTTTCTTTGTTTTAAAACTTTATTTGATACTTGTTAAATGAATAGCCTCCTTTGTTGTTGTGTTTGCTTCCAAGACGGTATCATCGGTACCATCGGTAGAAAGAGCTTTAATAATGTGAAAGGAGTAATACGAGTGCGGTGGGATCGTAATATTAAATAATTTCTTTTTGCTCTTGTCATATTACTTTAAGTACTATAAAATAATGCTTGTTCAATGTTTATTAATGTTGTAGTTTTTGGTGCGCAATAAAATGCGTTCACTCATTCATTCATTCATTCATTCTACATTCAATAATTCATTCTTCATTCATTCATGTCGACTTACCAGAATGCAAAATATCCATCGTATGTGTAAAATTATTTTCATCCGCCATTTCTTCTTCGTCATCTTCGTCTATTGGACATTGGAATACTTTCTTACATTCCCACGTAGCTTGTGCATTGCAAGTACATGTTGTGCATCCTCCACATTTATTGTCTAGAAAATAAATGAATGAGTGATTAATTTTTTACTAGTTCCAGCGCCGGAGCTTACCCTTTATAAGTGTATAGCGAAATTTTAGTTAAGTGCTCTTTGGTCGCCGTTTTCATAAATTACAAACAATGCTCATGTACGCCATCGTCGTCATCAACATGGTGCTACCAAAAAACTATCTATATTGCTACAGTGTGTAAGACAACCTGTCCCATCCGAACAGACACGGTCGTCGGGTCGTGTTTTAACACCTGCTTACTTGATTGTTATATCTACTGCCCAGAACGTAAGGGAATTGACATGTAGGAAGACAATAATTGAGCGACGTCATTGATACAACCGAGTCTACCGATAACACAAAGAGAATTGGTTATTTCCGTTTAATTTTTTATGTTTTATTCATTTTTCATGTAATTTTAAGCTTAGGGTATTTCGGCTTTTGTAATAAGTAAGAAGCACCATATATATGTAAGGCAGTAGTAGACATAATGTAATAGTTGGTCCAGATTCACGGTGTAAAGGCAAACAAAAATCGCCTAGCTTAACACAACTAGCCCTAGAATTGCAATTCGTGTGCATCTCTTTTTGCATTACAGACGTCAAAAGGCAGTAAATATCTCTTACTATCACAAACTATCCGCTTGTTTAAAATACCCTACCCTAAATTTACCGGTTTGTGTTACTAAGAAAACCAGTAAATTTGCGCTACTTATTACAATTGAGTATTCTTTACTGAAACCAATATATTCGCCTGAGAATCTATATAAATGCGAAAGTTTGGATGTTTGGATGTATGGATGGATGGATGGATGTTCGTTACTCAATCACGCCAAAACCACTGAACGGATTTGCATGAAATTTGGTACACGGGTAGGTGATGACCTGGAATAGCACATAGGCTAATTTTTATCCCGAAAAAATTAGTCGTTCTCGCAGGATACACCAAAAATTTTTATAATGCAGCGGGCTGCACGCAGCAGCTAGTAAGTGTATATTTTCTCGAAGAAGAAATAAATAAAAACGATATTTAAAAACGAAAGAACGCTCATAAATGCCCGAATTAAATAACTTAAGTTGTTTAGTTTTCCTTCAACTTGGCTAGTTTCATTAGTATATTTTCGTTAATAGAAGAACTAAATAACTCAATTTAGCTAATTAATTTCATACTCAAGTGATCAGAAGTCACAAGTGTTCATTTATTTTTAGAGTTAGTAATTTTTCAACGAATATTTAGTGTTCATTTGAACATACTTATTTCTACAATTGAAACACGAAAATGACTTTAATTTTTGTTGGATTAAGATATAGAAATGTTTGTTAGACCGAAAGATGCGGCACATTTTGAACAATGAAAATGGTAAAAGGTCAATTTTGCCAAAATCGGAGTTATTTAGTTCTTTCATTATACCGACGATATATATTATATAATCACGCTCGGTTCCATTGCGAGGTAGGCAGAGTAAACGGAGCGTCTATGCACTTTCCGGTTCCCCATGATTCACCGGTTTGTCGGTTGGCGAGTTGAGTGGTGATCCCCATCGCCTCATTTTACTGACCTGGCAGTTTGTAAAAAGTAAATGTGTAACCGTGTCACCACTGTACTAGGGAAAGTTCGGTAACATCTTGCTATAATATAATATTTTGTGCATCACAATGCGGAAGACGACTAACTTAGAAATGCAATTTTATATTATTCTTTACTTTGGACTAAATAAATGTTATTTTGGCAAGAAACTACGTTTAAACCATTGATTTATTATTACAAGATACGCCACCTACGCACCAAACGCGTGCCGTGAATTGGTTCTAATTGTGACCAATGCTGTCAGTCGAGCTGTAACCTGTCATTGAGAGCGCGCGTGTCGACTACCTACTAAAAAAAGTTAAAATGCCTTCCTGTGTGTTCCGAAAGTGCAAAAATTACGACAAAAAGTAAAAAAATATGAA
>DWBA01001393.1:0-10672 GCA_018236825.1 Apodemia zela
CTTTTATACATTCTACCCTACCACTTCACTGTAGATAACAATGGCGCTCGGATATGACGTCATCAATGAGTGTCACAAATTATACAGCTGGATTGCTAGCTTGAATCGTAGCGGCGTGACTGTGCTGATCTGGTTGGCTGGCTGGCATGGCGTGCTGGCTGGCTGGCTTACCTTGCCTTGGCTTGGCTCGCTTGGCATAGCTCGCTTGGCATAGCACGCTTGTCATAGCACGCTTGGCATAGCACGCTTGGCATCGCACGCTTGGCATAGCACGCTTGGCATATCTCGCTTGGCATAGTTCGCTTCGCATGGCAAGCCTAGCTACAGTTACTCGGGCGTCACACACATTTGTAATTATTATTTTGGAGTTAGCTCAGTTGAAAGTCATGATTATTAATTTATCCTAAAAGAAAGCTTTACTGGCTTGATACTACCAATTTTCTTGCAATTTATAACTACTTTACTCAATAATGAAGAACCGTAACGATTTTTTCGCTAAACAAACGGACTGATGTTTCTGTGTTTGCCTTATAAATTTTCGGCATCACGGCTGTCCTGTCTTGTTCAAGTTACATGTTTATTCACCCACAATAACTTTGCCTTACCTATATAATAGATTTTTAAAAACAACAAACTTATTACACTATATTCGGGAACAATTTTTTATCTAATTTCGTTTCCGATCCGGTAGAAGCTTAAAAGTTGTTGACGCGTCCAAATAACTTGTAAAAAGTTTCATTGAATAAATTATTTTTGATTTCTGATTTCTAAATATTTAAAATGTTTGTAAATGTTTTTGCAAAATTCTGTGCGACTAATAGTTTGTCCGATATATCCTAAAACCCATGTATGTATGAGTTTCTACTAAACTTAGACTTCTTAAAAATTTGAAGTAATTCATATTTCATCCTAGAAGATTCACTAATGTTATATAATTGTTGCCGAAAAAAATTTTTTTTAAATTACTTCGAGACCAAGACATCGGCTGACTTGTCGACCGGGAGTTATCGTTGACGAAAAATATTGCAGTGTCTTTTCTACATAACTTGAGACTTTTTAACCAATCAATTTTGTAATCACGATGAAACTTAGAGTTTGAACTGAGCTTCGCTGAATGGCGACAAATTAATTTCAATCATCACGTTCCTAAGTTACAGCTCTCCAAACATTTTAATAACGTCGTTTCCAACAAACTAACAACAAACGAGCTCCAAAATCTATACCTAGATATATTTTGGATTACTTTCAGCTTAAAATATGTCTACTTAGCGGGAAATTTCAGGGACAGCTTACAGGGTCAACCGGTTTACAGATTTTTTCATATGGAAACTGTTGAGTGATTGTTAACTATACTATTTATTTTAATGGAATTCCTCTTTGTAGAATTTCCCCAGAGTGAAATTCCACAAGACATGATGGTGTGAAAGTAAACCAAGTAGGTACCTACTTACACAATACTATATTTTGAAATATTCGTTATCATAATATGAATGTATGTGCATATCTTATTATTATAATGGGCAACGTTACTAAGTGACAAACAGTTATTGCTGTTTAGGCTATTGAAATTGATGTTAAAATTCGTTGGACCATGTGTGGTCAAAAATTAAAATCAATTTGGCTAGAAGCCCGTGCCTATTCTGGCAATTCAGGAAACGATCCTCTTAGCATTGTAATTTACTTATTAAAATACTAATTAATTGTACTTCCACAAATTCAAAGCCAAAATATTAAACAAGTTTGCTGGAATAATGATACAATATTTGACTACGTGAAGTCTGAATCAAATTTTAATTACCAACATATTATCTATTCCCTTGCACGTTAGGCATAGTAAACTAAATATAATCCCTAAATACACATGGTTATTTACCAAGATAGACCGGTTTATTGGTTAAGAAGATGGATGGTGATCATGACTAGGTGGTAGAATTTCGAAACTTTTCATCCGGGCTTAGGCCTTAGAACCTACCAAAGGCATATCCTTTGCTGCCGCAATAATGTTAATGTCACTATCGTGTTTCTGTTTGGCAAGTAAGGTAACCAGTACATATGCATGTGATAGAAATTACTATGCCACCTCACGAATAGCAACGCACTATTGACATCTTATGAGTCTATCGGTGATGGGTGTCGTTTTCGTTCAGGAGATTAGTCTGCGTGTTTGTTAACACATGATATAAAAACCAAATTAAACAATTACTTTTAATAAAACATCTCTTCATTTGTTTTGCTTTTATTCGCTTCTATATAAACTTAATTAATTTTTAATTTTAAGTGAGTATTTTAATCTCGTGAGACAGTGCCGGATTAGCCACGTAGCAAGAGTAGCAAATGCTACAGACCCCGCGCATTTCAGGGCCCCGAGTGCCAACGTTTTCTGACTATAAAAAATGTATTTAGATTAGGTCAAAGTGTGAACATATTTTTTCCAACAGATGTAGCCACAATTCTTACTAACAAGAAAATAGTTGCATCAAAATGTCCAATTATAATTTAAGCTTTTATCTGCTGCCTGTTGCCAAATTAAATCAAGAAAGCTTGATTGATACAGTTTTGTTTTATTTAATACGATAAACCTGATAACCTCGTCGGTCGAGTGGCTAGCGAACCTAATAGTGTACAAGTTAGGCATTATATTTTGACAGTCAGTCAGTACGTAGGTACAGTAGATTTGGATGAAATTTTCCACAGATGTAGATGAATAGCACATAGGCTACTTTTAATCCCGGAAAAATGAGTTGTTCCCGCGGGGTTTACCAAAAACTTTATTATGCAATGGGCTGTATGGTGCAACTAGTTATAAATAATATATGAATAATATTAGGTATTTTAAAATAACGAAACAAATACATATGTTATATATGATTTGTTTATTATACTCTTAGAAATAACAAAAATGGGTAACCCAATTGCTAAAGATTTATTCTAGAACAACTAATTAACACAATAATTCTGTAATAAACAAATCTTTGAACACAAAAACTATTTCCTACGTCAAGTTGGTGTAGGAAATAATAAAAGAATTATCAACGTTACAAAATTGTACGAAGCTTCAGGAAATGTCACGAGCGCAGCACTTCCAGCACTTCACGCTCTCATAGGATGTGATTTCAACTCGACCCTTTTTTAAGAAAGGCAAAAAACGTCCATTTGGTATTATGACTAATGATAAGAATGATTTTACAAACTCCTTCATACAAATGTCACGGCCATCGGAGAATCGGGAAGAACTTTTGGACAAGGTAGAGGAGTTTGTATGTCATATGTATGGCTTGTAACGCTTGAATAAAGTTAACGAGGCAAGAACAGCGATGTTTCAAAAAACATATAAAATCCTTGACACAAAAGATATTTTTCATTTGCCAAAAAAAAACCATTGTTGGTTTGTCCCGACCACCATGCTAATCAGAAAAATGTTGTTGTAATGACAACATTTTTTGAGATCTTGTTTTATTGCTCAAATTTGGTCGCACGCACACCTGAAAGTTCCGAGCACTGATTTACCTTCAGATTATAGCTGGAAAGAAGTTGACAACCAATACAACTTTACGTGGTTTTCTGGAAACCAGTTACCATCATCGATTACTGAAATAACTATTCAGCCAAAAAGGTAATATTTTTAATTTTATTCATATTGATTTATTCAGTTTATTTGGGCCTTTAGTGAGCCCAATGGAATTCAAATAAAACTAGTTTTGAACTCAAGTACTTGTTGTATTATAGCAAATTGAAAAGTAATGTTTGCCGTTTGGAAGCGTAGGCGTGAGTGAGATTACATTAAATTATTATTCATAAATACGTTGAACGCCTGTTATCTTGTAACAGCAATTATTTAATTGTCGCGTTGTGGTGTGCTTTGCGTGCAGGCGTGAACAAGTATAATAATTCCAATCACTAACGGGTAGGTTTAAATATTATAGTCTATATGGAATTAGAATCTAAATTTAAGATTTAAGATTAACAAAAAGTTACAACATAGTAGGTACAATTTTAACAAAATTGTATAGATGTGTTTGAGCGTGTATGCTGTGTATGGGTGTATGTTGTGTGTGATATAATGTTAAATTGATAATATTATTTTATATATAAATAGTCAAATCAGTCGTATTATGGTGCACGGCAAGAATTACATCACAAGCTATCAATAAAACATGCCAAATAAAATATATGTACGAGTATATAAAAAAAGAAAACAATATTTTAAAACAAGGCACAAATGTCGCGTAAATAACTACGATCGCAAGCGACATGCATTACGGAGGTAAACAAACTTTAAGCAAGCAAGGGCAAGCGTTAAAAGTTACACTAAAATCATGTTTGACGGAATTATTCTCCTTTAAAAGTTCTAAGAAAAAGTCCGCGACACTATATGTTTGACCGCCCCGTTGGTTGAATGGTTAGCAAACCTGACTGCACATCAATGGGGTCCGGGTTCGATATAAAGAAATATAAACCACACAATCCAGTGCCGCCCTACTATCCGAGAATATTCTTACTGTACTGTGTTTGTTTTTTTCCACTACTTCCGTTCCTTTCAATATAGCAAATAGTTCAGCTTGAAACACAGTACAGCAAGAAGAAAGTCTGTAAGTCCTATATCCTATCTCCCTTCCCGATTCCCATAAAGTTAGCGCAGCCCCCACCTTATCCTCGATACCGCTGCCGTCCGTGTACACAAGTAGATCTTCTTCGTTGGTCTCATCTGGTCCGCTTTCAGCATCGATACATGTGTACACGGGCTACCTCAGCTCTGATGGGTGCTGCGCCAATCTCCATGGCGAATCCCTTTCTATGTCAATATCGGGATGACCGGGTAATGGTTTGCCCCTCTTAAGCTCATAAAGTTTACTTTTTTCCCTTATTCTAAAATCGAGTGGTAGCACTCCAGCGATCGCCAGGGATGCTTCTAGGGATGTCGTTCTGTACGCCTTCGCTATCCTCTGGACGAACCCTCGCTGAAGTGCTAACAGTCGATTCTTAACTTTTTTGGTTCTAGTCACTTCTCCCCACACATTCGCCGCGTACATGGCAAGCGGTTCAATTATAGAGACATATAGAGTTTTGATAATGTCTGAACTCAACCCCCACGTGCACTTGGCCGTTCGCGCGAGCTTACGGTATAATTCCGCTAATCTTAGGCACATATTTTCCACGTGGGTGTTGAAATTCAGACAATTATCAACAGTCAATCCGAGTATTTTTATTTCTTTGTAAATGTTGACTAATTTGCTGTCCATGTATATATTTATTTGTGGTTTTATTACTTTCCTTGTTATTGACATTGCTTTAGTTTTTTCTGGGCCGAACCTTAATTTTTTTTTTCCCCCATTTAGCTATTACCCTTAATACATCATTTACTTTTTTAATTGTCAAATCTAGATTTGTTTCCGAGACCGCCAGAACAACGTCATCGGCAAATGCTTGAAAATATATATTTAGCGGGTCCAACAGTACATTCCATAATGTTGGGCCCGCTATTGAACCCTGTACACAACCCTTGGTAGAGGTTTTTGTGTATGTTTCTCCCGCGTAGCACAGTTCTACCTTGCGATCTCTTAAATAAGATTCGAGTACCCCGAAGATATTTGAAGGGCATGAAAAGTTCTGCAAAGCCTTTTTTATGGCTGGCCACCACGCATTGTCGAAGGCGCCCTCTATGTCCAATGATATTAAAATTGTCGACTTTTTATTTTCTCTTTGTTTCCTTAAATGGTTGACCAGGTCATAGATGGCGTCTTCGGTACTCCTCTGGGGCATAAAGTCATATTGTTTTTCATTGCTTTTACTTAAGATGTGCCATTTTAGTCTACCTACTATAATTTTTTCTATTATTTTTCCTAATATGGGCAGAAGTCCAATAGGCCGGTATGATTTGAGGTGTTTCGGGTCCTTATTTAATTTTGGGATATTGACAATTGTTGCAATTTTCCATATCTTGGGAAAGTATCCTAGTTTTAAACAAGCATTTGCTATACTTAAAAATATGCCACCATCTCCCAATACAGTTCGTTGGCAAATGTCTGCGGTGAAGCCATCCTTGCCTGGCGCTTTCCGTGGCGAGAAGCTGTTAGCGGATTGGATTAGTTCCGTCTCAGTGTAAGGGGGGTCTTCTCTTGTTCCTAGGATATAGTTTGACACGCTATTCCTAATCTGACGGTGCACCTCTGTGTCTAGGGAGCAATCGTCATCCGGAAAAAGCGTGTCGCCTAACACTTTCACTGAGTCGCCCGCCGAGTACGTTGCGCCGTCAGGACCGCAAAGGAGCCCCTCCGGTCGCGGTGCGGAAGTTCTTCTCAGTACTCGATAAACTCCATCCCAGACATTTTCCCTATCGGTTCGTGTACAGAATTCCTTCCATGATGCGGATCTTGCTGCATTTGTTGCTGCTATGAATTCTTTTTTGGCTTCAAGGTATTCTGCCACTACCGTTTCCCTACGTCTTTGTGCTGCACATCTAATCCTTCTTTTCTTTTTTATCAGATTGCGTTACAGAGCCTCAATATCATCATTCCACCAAGGTGGGCGTGGTGTACATTGCGGCTGCTTCAAGTGGGGGATCGTTGCTTCGCAGACTTCGTGGATAATCTGGACGTACCTTTCTACAGCCGATTCCAACTCTTCGGCGTTCTCACATTTGGTAAGTATGTTTTTATTTTGTTCTTCCTTTAGCTTACTACTTAAAATTTCCCCAAATTCGGTCCACTTAGCTTTCCTTGTATTGAATTTCCTTGTGCCCCTTTTTAAGGGAGGTAGTCCTAGTCATGTTTGATTGCTTTTCATTAGCATTCTGAAGCATAACGTGTTGTGATCAGAAGATGTGATAGTTCTGTTTACCTCCCAATCCCGTACCTGCTCAATTAGACCTTCAGTACACACTGTTATATCTACATTACTCTCGTACGCCCTGCCTTGTCTATATGTTTCAAAAGTTGGAGTCGATCCTATATTAAGTACATGTAAATTCATTTCCGCAAACCACGACGAGAGAACCTCTCTGAATTTAATTTACACTTTAGTCTGAGTAAAACATGGTCAGCTATGCAAACACCAAAACTTAAAAAGTAAAAACATTAAGAAGGCTGGCGACACGTCATACATTGTAAGGCCCAAAAAAATTCCGACGGCGTACACATATAATAATTACACGATATTGTAGTATATTTCCATAGCATCAAAAATGATAATGGAGTGCATGTTGTAAAAGCAGGGAGAAAAAAGTTCTCTTAGGTTATAATCTACTATCACTGATAAAACACTGCATGAGATGAAAGTGAGGGTTTTAAATTATTACAATACGTATATATTTTTACAATTAAATAATTTACCTTAGTTTTATCACTGCCCCGTCGGTAGAGTGGTTAGCGAACCTAGCTCCTATCGACGGGGTTCGAGTTCGATTCCCGACAGACAAACATTTGTGTGATGAGTATAGATGTTTGTATTTCTAGGTTTGGGTGTGTTACAGTATTTAAATATATATTTCTAAGTATTAGTATCGCCTATGTCACAAGCAAATAATTTGCGTACTTAGGGGTTAGACCGATTCGTGTCATTTGTCTAGCGTTATCTATTAATACATTCTTCTTAACATATATGAAATGCAGGTTAGTAAACAAGCCAAAAGCTCTTAATAGGAAAAGAATAATGGGTCATACGCCAAACATGTTAATGGTATGTTGCTAACCGTGGCAAAAGTGTAACGCTATATACATACTTTCACCCCGTGTTGTTCCGGGCTCCTTTTGAAGAATAGACCATATGCCGTTCTGTCTGGCATTTTGTAAGAGGCGAATAATAGGCTATACGAGTCACTACCATCGTGACTACTAGGTGGTAGAGTCAGCAATAGCGTCAGTGCTTGGTAAACTTATGCACGTGGTATTAAGAACTCACCACAAACACACTATTAACATCTTTGGTGTCTTTAGGCGATGGTTGTCTCTTTCCATCAGGAGACCTATTTGCTTGTTTGCTATCTTATGACATAAAAAAACATAAGTTTACCGGCTACTTAGAGACGTAACCACTAAACGTGATTACAAGGTGGTAATACCTAGCTCAGACAAAATGTTGCAGAACTCTACTACTAAAACTGGTAGTGACAAGTGAGGTTTTACCTGTGTAGCAGGAAGGCAAGAGGACTTCCCTTCAAAAGAGACCCTAACCCAAACAGGGAAACCCATACTTCAGTTGTCATTGTGAGACAAATATTGTGATTTTGTTCTTGTTTTGTTTCAATAAAAACAATGTTGAAGTTTAATTATTTATTTTTACAATATACAATATACCTATTATAAGCAAATGAGTGTTTTCAGTTCGAGGGATACATATGTTTCGATGATTCATTTATAGTATATTTTCTGTTTTTTATCAGTGTTCATTCATGATGTTCAATCAGCCCAATCACATGCCACTTATTACATACAAGTTCCTGTTTCTTATCTAATCAAAAGGTCATCTAAGAAGGCAGCTGGTGGTGTAAGCGCCTGTTGATGTCTAGCATATCCTAAATACCAAAGTGTGCTCATTACATGTGAGCAACAGCCAACTGTTCTTTTTCCTGCTGCACAGTAACAATAATAATTTAATATTGCTCTTCTTCCTTCTAATGCCCTATCAACAACAATATATGAATAGTATGATTTACCACTTGAATGTCTGGATTTTATTTTAACACGTAATATAAAAGGGTCGATACCTTCTAATCTTCCTTGTAGGTATGATTCAGTTCGTGACACTTCAATTGTATACATTCCACTAGCTCTAAAATGTTCTCCGACATATGATCGTGCTTGTCTGATCTGATAAGTTCCAAGTGCAATGAGTTCCAAATCCTCCATAGATAGTAAAGGGAACATAATTTGTGATCTCGAAATAGTTTGAAATAATGTATGTCTCATATTTAAATTATTATCCCTGACTATTTCCCCCAATTCATTGTCTAAAAATATTTTTTGGTGAATAATATTTACTATATGTTCCACATTCCTTCTTTCCGCGAATTTTACTGCAAAATGATTTAAAAATGCAGCTGCAATGGAAAAATCTTGCATAATATGTGGACAGTTCATATTAAAATAATCTTGTCTAAAGATTTTGAAATCTCTTTTGAACCAGCCATTGACTGCTTCGACAACCCACCTATTCATAGTTATACATCTGGTGATGTTAGCCTGAAGCGTGGTTAATTGCCTTTCTCCCTCTAGTATGGACTCGGGCATATGAATCTGAAATCCTTTTTGCATCATATTATCTGCACAATCTCTAAAACCTCGATCTAATATAAATACATCATTTTCTTTAAATGGTGCAGATAAATTAGAAAATATACCTTGTTCTAAAAGATCATTCATTATTGAGGCATCATTTTTTGTAGCTGGGTAAGGACCCAGTGCCTCCAATATGTAACCATCACAGCAAACAACAAGAAATGGCTTAACTAAATTCTGGTACTTGTGCAATGAATATGTGTCCTTTTGGAAAGAATAATTGCTACTTTTTTGTGTGTATAAGTAAGTGGCATCAGCAATTAAAATCAACTCTCTTTCATTTATAGAAGACTCTGGATTACCAAAGAGATGCTCGGCTAAATAAGAATTTCTTCTAATTAGTTCTTCTCTTGAAACGTGATGCCTGCCTAGGTGATGTGGCACATATTCTTGAAGAAGAATTTCTCTCGCTTTGTTCATGTTTTCTTCTAAAGTCCTTCTTGGCACAGAAAACATTGATGCAATTCTTTGGTCACTATCACCTGTGTGCATTTTGCATAAGAGACCATTAAAACCAAGCTTCACATTATTTTGTTGAAGTGTTGGTGCTTCGGTCAATATTTCTTGATACTCATGTTTTTTCCTTCCAAACCAATATTGAAAAAGTTCATCATCAAGGCTTTCAGGATTTCTAAAATCGATAGTTTTGTCATCAGATGTCAATAGGAAAACAATTTCTTCAATATGTCTTGCATTAAAAGTCGACATGGAATTTTCACTAGTGTATAGTTCATGGTATAAATTATTGTTATAATGGAAACTACAAACTCTTGCATTTTCTGGTATGTAAAAATTAAAATCTTTAATAATTTTACGTCTTAACATATTGGGGATAATCCTCCTTTCAGCATCATCGCATTCTAAAAATAAGCACCTACGTGATGTATCTGCTGCTCTACGAAGTGTAGGTAGTTATATTTGGCTATCGTTTCTAATATAATGGATACTATTATCCTCTTCAGGTTGGTTAGGAAAAAGGGACTCATTCCTGTCAATATTATCTTCACTATCCACAGTAACAGGTGAGTTTCTTCACTTTCTACAATGTTACTATTGGGGCGATTGTGCAATATTCTTTGTGCTCTTAACCAACATGGTAGGCATATCTCATCAGTAGCCAATAACTAAAACAATAGAACAAAGATTGATTTACCAAAAGCTATCTAACATAATTTTTCAAAAATAAATAAATGCTGAATCAAACATTTATTGGTCTTTTAAATATCATACTAGCGACTTGCCTCAGCTTCGCACGGATTATAATATACATGTATTATACATATAAACTAGGGATGCCACGAATATTCGGCTACTATTCGGTATTCGGCTACATTTTGTAATATTCGGTATTCGGCCGAATAGCATGCAATATTCGGCCGAATACCGAATACCAAATTATG
>DWBA01001394.1:0-10671 GCA_018236825.1 Apodemia zela
ACAACTACTCCTCTTCCCTTCGTTTATGTTTTCGCCCCCGGGCGCGCACCCCCCCCCCGGTCTGTGCGGGTCCGGTGACCACTGCTGTGACGCGGGGGGGGGGGGGGGGGGGGGGGATTCTGATCTAGAGCTGGGTTAGGGCAACCTTCTGTTAGTGCTTGACTCGTGTCGGTATTAACAAGCTAACCGCGCAGCCTCGCCGGCGAATAGACATGTTAGTCATCTACACAGTTTTTATACAACCATTCATCCCCTATTTCAGCCCTTAAGGGTTGATTTTTGAAAAAAAATATACGGATCTTTTGGACTAGATGACCTGACCAAAAAATTGTTCATAGGTAGGTACTACCCTTTTTTTGCACTACGAAATTGAGTTAAAATATGTTTAAATGTCCACCACCATACAAAATCCGACTGAAACCTTATTTGTCAAAATCAGCCCAATAGATTTTTGAACTACGGTAGAGCGACACCAGAACATAGGCTGTTAGATTGTTTATCCGTCGTCGGGTGCGGGCGGGCCGGTCGCGGCAAGTGTCACCTGCTGCGCGCGATTCGTCGCACGCGCCACGTGCACCACAATACGCTCATTACTGCGCCATGCCATCCCCATTACGACCGACCTTCCCAACAATAACAATCTGGCGCGCCCCACAGAGGAACCTCTGTTCGATTCATATTATACTCTATAGTTAAGACACAAAGTACACTTCCGAACTGCGCTAAGTCGTCGCTTCGCTGTTACAAGTCAGCCGTAACAGTGATCTGTGTGCGGGGCGCACGGTCCACAGTCGCGTGTGCGGGGCGGCGCGGCGCGCTGCGGTCACGAGCGATTAAGATTGATCTGGTGTGATGCGGCGGCGCACGTGCGCGATTACGTACGCTATTTTAAACTAATTTGTTTCGATGTTCAGCCGCGGCCGCCGTCAATGGCAACATTAGCGACAACTTAACAATTGAAAACTATTTTATTGAGAATGATACCACTTAATTATTAAATGGACTGAGCCAGCGTGTACGCAAATTCATTACGCCAGTTTATCCGCGCACAATACTTTTATAATCAACGAATTTATTTTCATATTACTGATGGCACAATCAACATTCGATTTTTGGACTCCGTCTCGACTACTCCTGGAACGATTTATCTCAGGTTCAAACTTAAAAATGATTGTTGTCTTATTAACTCGCCTGTTACATTTCATGACAAAAGCACACATCTATACATATTACATAGGCATTTCATTACATTTGTAGTTTTCAAATTTTCCCCTGTACTTGTAGTATAAGAATTTCTTGCCAAATTTCATAGTTCCAGGTCGACGGAAAGTACTACCCTATAAATTTTGATTCCCTTGAGGTGTCGAAATATATGTTTTTTGCGGCATAAACGATCGTGTCTTTTTTGGGTTCCGAAGTAAACTAGAGTCGAGGAACCGTTATAGTTTCGCTTTGTCCGTCCGTCCGTTCGTCCGCAGTCTAGTTCAGATATCCTTAGTATAGTACTAGAAAGCTGTAATTGGGCATGAATATACACATTAGTCACGGCAACAAAGTTGTTATATAAAGTTTTAAAAAAAAACTTTAGGGTACATCCTATACATGTAAAGTGATGTTTTTAATTGATTTTTGTCGCGTCCTCCATGGTATCGTTGAATAGGTTTTTAAAAACTAAGTAGGTTTTTTGATCAATTTTTCGATTAAGGGATTCTTTTGTGAAACAAGCTTGCTTTAAAGTGCTAATTTTTGTTTAAGTCAAGTGTCCCCCATCTACCTACTAGACGGTTAATTTTGGGGGTGGGATAAAAATCACGATAGAAGTAAATACAATTAAGTCAAAGGAAAACTATTACGGCTTAGTAGGCTTTACAAGTTTTTGAGTAATAATCGACCAACTTATAAAATATACTTGGAGATGTTTTTAAAAAGCCCTCTTCTTATTCTGTATTATTGTGATGGGCAACTTCGTAACCCTACATTGCGCGTGGCCCGACAAGGACTTTGCCAATTTTTTACGTTAACTTAGAAGTTTGTTTTTTTACAGCTTCAAGGGACTGTAGACCTGAGTATGTGGTTTAATTTCATTTAGTAACTTCCTGGCGTTCCTGAGATTAAAAGTCTTGACAGACAGACGGACAACCGAGTGATCCTATGAGGGTTCCGGTTTTTCCTTTTGAGATACAAATCAACAAAAAGGTAAAAATCGACTTCGTAACATGAAATCGGAATTGAAAGCGTCCTTCATTTATTAGAGCGAATCATCTCAGATATGTTGTCCGCGACCTCATCGGTGTTAAATATATTTTTGTCTTGGTAGCATAAGATTTTGTCACGGTACTAAATAACTATTTTACTCATTATCATTATCAAGATTAAAATTAATCAAAGCCGATATTCTTCTCGAAACCTACCCGCGCACAGGCGCACGACAGCGACAAACAGCAACAGGTATACGGCAGGAATGAATAAGGCAGACTCCCTGAGAGACGTTCCTAAACTCTTAATTAATAGTACTAACATTAGTATTGATATGTTGGGCCAATCATTCATCTTTTACGAACTGCCTGGCAGGAAGGCAGATGGCATTTTCGTCAAAAGAGACAAAAAAAAATACAAATACAAAATGTTTATTTCTTTAACAACTTCTTCCTTTAATTTTCGTCAAAAGAGAGGCGAACCAACTCGGCCTAATATATCAAGATTATTTTAAGTTTTTTATTGTTCCCGACATAATATTAGCGCAATGCTGTCGTGTTTCAGTATGAAGGATTGGATAGCCAATAACCTACACATTGCATTCTACGTGGCTATCTGTCCAGTTACGTCGTCAGTATCGCAAGCGGGTATCTTTTATGAAAACAGCCCTATCTATCTCCTATCTTACGCTCTAAAAGAGTGGTGAGGGAGAAAGTTATTGTAGGGAATCCCTTAAGATTATTCTGTCTGACCTGACTTGAGAGGTGGTGTTTCATTGGTTCGGTAGTACTCACTACAGTCAGTACTATGAAAGTTGGTTTAATGAGCAAGCTGCACAACACAGTAATAATTGAGTGGCGCTGTGGGGTACGGGCGAGTATTGTGATTACATTGTACAAGGCGGCAATCTGGCTAAGTCGCTAAGAGCATTAGTGGCGCGACGATGCTGGCGATAAGGCTAACGTTAATTGTGCGACGTCGCCCGTGCGCAGGGCTGCCCACTCTGCCGTCGTCACTAAACTTACTAGCACTTGTTTCGTGTCCAAATAATCAAGGGCTACATAAAAGTATAATCATAGATTTAATGGACTATTAAAAACGTGGCTGTGTCAAACTTATATTATAATAGAGAGATACAGGCCCCTTGAGCCTAAGTACTTATACCAAAATAATCAGCTTGTGTCAAATATCTACAAAGTACTCGAAGACGGTAAAATTATTTATTTGAAAGCCATTGTTTACTCGTTGTAATTTTATAGCATTTGGAATTATTCAACAATCAATCAGAAAATTGCCAAAAAATGATTTACTAAACTATTTTCTATGCTCTAATACTCAGCCTATCCAGCTCAGACTATGACCTCCTTTCTGCGACTGAGACTTAGGATAGTACTTTGAAATAGTTTGCTTTACGCTCTGTCCACTCTATTTCTTTTTAACACTTCTTCTATATCAGCAGTATTTTTATTTCTGCTGAAAACACATTCAATATATTTAATTTCATGCACTTTTCCAACTTCCAGCACTACACTGTCAACCACAACTCTTTCATCTATGAAGCTGCAATATTCGTGAGAAAACATCCAAATATTTTTCCTAGATTAGGAGACTTAGCAAATTTTAGTAAAATGGATAAGGATAAAATTATTATGCCAGTTTTAAATAGTTCCATGCTAGCAAAAAACTACTATGCTATGTGCATTAAAATTTATAATAAATTTAGGATTATTCCACAGTCTTTATTAATTAACAAAGTTTATTATGCAGTACAGGACTTCTTCGTAAATTATTAAGATTAATATTAGAATAATGGTTTTTTATCATTTCTTGATTTATTTAAAATAATTATGTTATTAAAATAGATGTTAAATTAGAACCTAGATCATCAGTTTCGTTCAGTTACTTCATATTATACAAAAATACGTGTACCGAAACGTTTTATTATTACTCTTTGTCCAAGGTAGTAGCCAGCTTTTGGACCCCCGGTACACTCAGTTACTCTTTCGATATTTCTTTCGAAAAAATATCGAGCCCCGCCCCCGGGTCCCATGGCTCCTTATTTTCATTAGATTTTTTTTCACAACCTAATCCAAAATCATCGTGAAACGGAATGTAGTAAATACGTCATTTCAGTTATCAATTTTTTTAAATAAATTTTAACTGTCACATCGTGTTAATTTTCACTGTAACCAGTGATATGTAAAAAAAGTAAAATGTCATAGACTGTAACAATAACAACGCTTAGATTTTCTCGTTTCTTGTATTTATTTGGAAAATGGATCGTTCAACTTCACAACGCAGTTGTGTCAATTGTGCAGTAAGATTTCCTTCCTCGTAAAGCAGACGAAGTTGCATGAATAACAGTAGGTATATAATGAAGTAGGTACAGGCACCCACTGATAAACTAGTTTTTGTGCTATTTTATTAGACAAGTCGTTTCCCGATGTCTGTCTGTCCCTATGTATGCTTAGATTTTTTAAACTACGCAACGGATTTTGATGTGGTTTGTTTTTAATAGATAGAACGAGAACCACTCTCGAAGAAGAGTTTAGTATATTATTTGTTAAGTTTAGACAAAGCCAGTTGTTAATAAAATGGTCCCTACAATGTACTTGTAGTACTTACCTACCATATTAGTACGTTAGTACCTTAAATTTTCGGATCACTGAATATGTTATCAATTAGGCAGTCGGAAGTGAGTTAGGGTATTAGGTGAGGTTCAAGTTTGACTGTTGATATCTCAGTATTCCCGTTAGATGAGGTTTAGCAACTTTTGCTATTCTATTAACGGCATCATAAGAATCAAGTCACAAATATACGTGACAATTTGAAGTGGGCCCAATCGCCATACAAAAAGAAATTGTCTCCTTTATTGACCATTTGATAGATATTTTGTTATATTTTTATTTTTTTGTGTAATATATATTTTGTGACATTTGTTAATTATTATGAAATAGATTAAATTTATTATTCAATTATTAAACAATATTTAAACAAATTTTAAATATTAACCAGGATATGAGTATGACGATTGTATAATTCTAATTTATTATTTGTTTTAATTGGTTGCCAAATTTAATTAAGTTTATAGTTTTAATTATTTTTATACCTAATAAAATGTTTGCATGCCAAATTAGTAGAATACGCGGAAATATTATAATTTATGTAAAATCTCTAAAAATGTACAGTCAGCATCAAAAGTTTGTGACCACATTTAGATTATCAAAATCGCTGTACACCGTATTATACCTAAATCGCTCAACATGACAAGCGCCAGAAATGAATGATTATCATAAAAGGGCATAAGTAAGTGAACATCACTTTTCAAAAGTCGCCAAACAAAGATATAATAAAAAAAAAGCATAACATTCTTCGTCTCTAAAGTCTCTGAACAAATTTTTGACAAAAATAGCATACCATCGTTTATCTCTAAAGTCCCTAAACAAAATGAAATGTTTTTTTGGTTTAATACGTGTGTGTATTTTTTTTCGGTAGGTAATGTAACTAATACAATATTCATAGATGATAAATAATTGCAACCGCAATGGTCTACATCCGATGCAAAGTGATAATTAAGTAGAAATATTCGTTTTACGTTCAAGGGTAAACAATTTTTCAAATACCCACAACTATGTTTCCCAAAGAGTTGAATTAAAACGGAATTTGTATGAATTTTGAAAATTTCCAAATTGTACAGAGATTAGGTTGTAATTCAATCGTAACTTTAAAAATCATAAATTAAACACTAGATAACCAAAACCTGCATTTTATATTGTTCAGTAATTTTATTTATGATGTTAAGTTATTTTTGGACTTTCCTGTGATTACACTAGATAACCAAAACAAGCATTTTATATTGTTCAGTGACTTTTGTAAAACTGAATGTCATGAAGTTTTCGGATATTATAACGATCAGCAATTTTTGGCAAAATGGTGTTCAGTGACCTTTGACGAGTAGCGCTCAGTTAATTCTGAACTTTAATGATGTTCATTCAATACTGGCGCACTTCTTGTTGAGCGATTTGTGGGTGATATAATGTACAGTGATTATGAAAATCTGAATGCGGTCATCGACTTTTGATGCTGACTGTACCGTGTTCCGAGCAAATAAATTTCATTTTGAAATTTTAAATACTACGATACCTCAAGCATACAAACTCTTGTATCCGATTGATTAATTACGAGGTAACACTACAAACATACACACAACCAAAACATTTTTTTCTTGTAATCGGGTAAACTAAAGATAAATAATATATAGATATAAATACAAAGATATAGATACAATATAAATGATTTATAAAGCTATGGAATGTAACAAATAATTAAATTGTGTAGACGAGAGGTGGCAGCCCTGCGGCGCGGGCGCACGTGCGCGATGGCCGCCGATAACGCGCCGCAGTGTTTATTTACATTACCGATATTACTGATCTGTTTGGAAAACACATTACTCCGCAGCGGTGCGCTCTCCGCATTTACTGTTGTTCAGATGTTCTTTTAATATACCACCTAATTCTAATACAACACTATAGTGGTTACTATTGCGTAGTGTAATAACAAATTCTAATGACGAAATAGTTAAATGCTTAATCGTTCTCCCGTGTTGATCCGGCCCGATTTCGAAGAATACACCAGCTGTCTACCCGTCAGGTAGCACAAAAAGGCGATCGATACTCGATAGGCCAAAAACGTCACTACCATCGTGACTACTAGGTGGTAGAGCTCTGCAACGTCTCGCCCGGATCCAGTACTACCGCCATACGTTTTCCTGTCACAATAGCGTCAGCACTCGTCACTATCGTGTCCCGGTTTGGAGGGAAAGGTAGACGGTAAACTTACAGACGGATGCATAATGCATTACCATCCCGCCAGAAGGATAGCAACGCACCATTATTTACACCTTATGTGTTTAAAGGCGATGATTGTCAACATTTGTTCGTACACTTTCAACTTATTAATACAATAAATCTGTCAAATTATTACATAAATATAAATAATTATAAACAAAATATATCGAGTGTAATTACAACAGGTCATAATACATAATATTATGTCGTCGTTAACGAGTCAAAAAATCAAAATTAAAAAAAAACTTTATTCAAATAATCCTTTACAGGCACTTTTGACGAGTCGACATGTTTGTAAGCTACGTTTGCTACGCACCTGTTACGTTCGTAGACTTTCGTAGGCGGATCTTACTACTAGTGATCTGCACCATCAGTCAGGGACGTGGCGTATACAATAAATACGAGATACTATATTATGAATGCGGAACCACGAACTTAAATAGAGACAGATAATATAACGCCGGGTTAGAGGACAAAGGGGATAGGGAAAATACATGCGCTTTGGCGGCAAAAAAACATAATTATTCTCTACACCCAGCTGCTGCTGCCGAGATTGTCAGAAGTCGAAAAAAACTTTGTTTCACGGTCTGAACCAAACTAAATCACATTATTTACTCTTTGAATCGTAGGCACTTAGTAAATTATTATTATAATTTTATTTATATATCAAACATAAAATATTATGAACGCATTGAGAAAAAATACTAGTCCATTATATATTTATTTTAAAAACCTACTAACCATTTAGGTATGGACTGGCCTACTTAAAAAATGATTCCTACCCCGTTTGACTTGTCCGTTACATGGTCCTTGTTTGTCGAAAGGTGGCCGTCAGTAATCTACTCGATGCCTCTACAAACATCGTATAAACATCATATTTTTACTTTAAAATTAGTGTCGGTATATTATACCAAAATCGGCTCCACTAAATGATTGACATTGATGGTGACGTCAGTGAGCCGGCGAGGAGGCGCTCCGCCCCGGCTCCGTCAATATTGTCGCAGCACTCGACACTCGACGCACATTAGCGGCGCCGCTCCCCGCGCCCTGCACTTGCACGCAGCGCTCCTCAAACACGACACGCGGAAATTTGCAAGTGGGATTGTTTTGTACTCGTTTACCTTTCCAAATACCGACCTTATACTCCTTGAAATAAGACGTATAATCGCGGCGCAGGTGACTGTTTGTGCAGCTGCATGCCGCTGTAAAAACTCGTCACCTCCGCACAATACAACAATCATGTAAGGAGCTTAAATGTTACAAATTTAGACCACTTCATAGAGGACGAGCCGCGCACTACTGCGACTCAACCCTATTATGATACTTTGTTTTATTCTAAAACACAATAAATATTATCACTCTATCAATTAATCCTTTGATTTCATTTATTTATTATTATTATTATTTATTTAATATTATTATTATTTTTTGGTTATATATATAGGTATGTGTCTTTTCTTTGTGCAGTGTATTAATTTAATTGATTTGTGACTATGATTATCAACGTGGAAATTAGCTCTTTTTGTTTTTCCTGTGTTGTACTTTTTTTTTTTTACTATTATCACTATTAGTTTTAATTAGTTGTATAGTTGCATGAACCAACATGTTGCATGAGCTAAGCTCTAATGTACGCTTCCCTGCTATTTAATAATCTTCCTTCAACACCTGTCCTTGTACAGGTTTTGCTGGAAGAGATCTCTTAAAGAGTTACACACACACCTATGTACATAGTTTTGTCAATTTAATGTTTGAGTGTATATTGTTTTTTATACATTAATTTGGCAACAGCCACCAGATAAAAGCTTAAATTATAATCGGACATTTTGATTTCACTATTTTATTTATAGTAAGAATTGTGACTAGCTACATCAATTGGAAAAAATATTTCCATACTTCAATCTAATTTAAATACATTTTTATGATTAGAAAAAAATTGGTGCGCGGGGTCCTCAAATGCGCGTGGCCCGTAGCATTTGCTACTCTTGCTACGCGGCTAATCTGGCACTGCATTTTTTGAAGAACTAGCTGCAGCGTGCAGCCCGCTGCATTATAAAAGTTCTTGGTAAATCCCGTGGGAACGACTCATTTTTTCGGGATAAAAAGTAGCCTATGTGCTATTCCACATCATTATCTACTTGTGTGCCAAATTTCATCCAAATCCATTCAGTGGTTTTGGCGTGATTGAGCAACAAACATCCCTCCATCCATACATCGAAACTTTCGCATTTATACTCGTAAAACTAAAATAATATAGATATAGACTGACCATTTGCCTTTCTATCCGGCATTATCCTGTGTTGGTCCAGGCTACTTTTAAAGAATAAGTAGACCTCTTACCATTTGGCTATGTAGTTATTAAAAGGTAAACAATTAGTTGAACATATGTTGATGTAAGTATCTGTCTCTGTAAATATACGAGATGTCTTTGTGTTTGATATATACTTTAAAAATGAGCATGTTGCTGTCACTAACTTATAAGATTTTCCAAATCTCATCCAAACCTCGTCCAAAAATCGTCTAACGCGCCTATAGAAGTTTACGATTCTGAAACATATCTCCGACAAACTTTTCTCCACCGAATGAGCCGTCGCGCGATAGAATGTTTCGTTTATTGGTTGTTCAACGACAGAACCTTTCAACTACGAACGATTCGCCGACAGAACGATTCATTCAAGTGCGAATCGATGACTGAACCTTTGCACTACGAACGTTTCGCTGACAGAATCTTTCAACATGTCACTACAATCGTGACTACTAGATAGTAGAGTTCTGCAACGTGTCACCCGGGTATTTGTTACCACCGCCTTACTTATTCCTGCCGCAATAGCCTTATTGCTTTTTCCGGTTTGGAGGGTGAGGTAGCCGGTAGACTATGATAGAGGCTAGAGATATATGTTAGAGGCTATGTAAGCTTTGTCGAGGAACCCTTCCTTGTTGAAAGATTCTGTCGGCGAATCGTTCGTAGTTGAAAGGTTCTGTCGGCGAATCGTTCGTAGTTGAAAGGTTCTGTCGTTGAACAACCAATAAACGAAACATTTTGCGTAAGAGTTTTGCGTAAAACCTCCTGGCGAATTTTATACTTGAACGTACGTAGAAAACCGACAGCATCGCTAGATATTTGAGACGTGCTCCCATAATGTTCATTAAAATTTGCGTTCAGTATTCATTATCTTTGAAACAAATTTAATTTATGAATTCGCACTAAGCATCCCTGAGTTCTAGATAATTAAAATAACAATATCATTAAAATCGCAAATAAAAACGAAACGTTTTCAGAACGTCGTTTTCACTATTGAGGCAATTAGATTCCCACATTTTAGTCTAGACTCGAGTAATTTGAATATGAAATGAAATACGTGCCTTGCTTTGAAGAGAACTGAATGTAGGGGGCTTATTACTTTATTGTGATTTCTATTGTTCAACTACGAAATCTAGGTTACTTGATTTGAATTAAACATTTTCGCGTATTATTATAGTGCCACCAAGTTATCTAATTAGTAGATGGCGTCGCTAGTGAAGCGTTTTTCTCTTAGAATAAGAATTAGGTAGAATTGACATACGCGTATGCCCGTAAGGGATAGAAACAAAGTACGCCAATTGCGTGGGGTTGCCAACGTAAATTTATATA
>DWBA01001395.1:0-10671 GCA_018236825.1 Apodemia zela
AATTAATCGCCTTTTACGACATGCCTGGCAGAACGGCAGTTGGTCTATTATTCAAAGGAGCCCGAACCAACACGGGGGGATGTTTTACAAATCGCCGGCGATGAATTAAAAAACATAATCTCGTGATAGTGTCATATTTAAGCTATCAGTCTGATAGCAGGTAATTTGTTGGTCAGTATGACCACTTGATAATATTAATAATTATTAAACAATTTAGCAAAAGTAAACAATGTACATTGTGACTACAAGAGGATTACGACACTATGAGTATGGATTGCGTACACTCATTCTTCAACCTCCGTAAAAACATACACACACACACATGTGGTAGATGTTATAGAGTTGGAGTATTGTAAAAAGAGTGTGAGATGAAAGATTAATATTTCATTAATTTGTACATGTTGATTTTGAATATTTGTATAAATTAACGCCACAGCTAAAAAATAATATATATATATAGCTGTAGATAATAATGTCTATATCTAAAGACAGAATTTAGCACTTGACCTTTTTAATATCTAAATATAACAAAATTTCGTCTTAGTTACTCTTGAGAGACTTGATGAGATTTGAGCGATACTCCTAAGTCTAATGGTATATTTTAGGCGTAAGGTGTTCTTTGATCTTTTTATATTGAATGATCCCACAAATATATTGATGTCCTTATCTATCCGGTTCTATATAAATCGAATATTTGAAGGCTATATATAGAGTAGTATATTTTAGAGATATTTAACATATTATTAAACTTTTATTAAAGGTGATATGCATAATCTTAGCTTTTATGATATTATAGTTGTCAGTAGAACTCTTAACTAAACTAGGGCAAATATGTGACATATACCCCGTGTTGGTTCGGGCTCCTTTAAAGAATATATCAACTGCCGTTCTGCCAGGCATGTCATAAAAAGCGACTAATTGGCTATGCGAGTCACTACCATCGTGGCTATTAGGTGGTAGAGTTCGCCAGGGTCTGATACCACCGCCTTACCTATTCCTGCCGTAATAGCGTCAGTGTTAGCCACTGTCGTGTTCCGGTTTGGAGAGTGAGGTAGCCGGTAAACTTGTGTATGTAACATTAAGACCTCGCCGGAAGATAGCAACGCACCATTAACATCTTTGGTGTCTTTAGGTGATGGTTGACTCTTTCCATCAGAAGACCCATCTGCTTGTTTGCTATTTTTTGATATAAAAAAAATATCGCCGTACAAATAGTACTTTTTTTACAATTACCTTAATTGTACAATTTACTCGTATGTTAAATTTCAATGTCAAAAGTTGTTGTAGATTACTAGTTTGATAATAATAAACATTGTAACAAAATAAACGGATACAATACGTAGTCATAAAATATTGCAATATTAAAAGTTCATGTGGTCACTTGATCCAAATAATGATATACGCAATGGTAAGTCATGGTTTAGACATTTGGTTTGCAGTTCAAATATTCAACACACAAAATGGAAGATGTCAGAAAGTAAAACGATCGTGTATTTTCTGTCTTCAAAGATAACGGTCGAGAAATATTTAACGGTTGAACTTTCGTGAGTATATAGAGCGGACGTGACTTGAGGTTCACATTACCGAAATAAATTCAACTTCCGTATCTTACGATAAGTATTAGAAGATCGTTTTAGAAAACACTAAATGGAGAAAAAGATTGACTCTTTATTATTCCAGACGTAGCTTACAAGCAGTGGTTCGATATCGTTTTGTTAGAATAAAATGTACCACTCTATCAGCAGCGATTTCACATTGTGTTATTTATGACGATTTGATAGAAATGGAATTTTACTATTAAGTTCAGTAAATATTTTTATCCTTAAGCATTTTTTAAATATTTCATATACTTAAATAATTTATGTTTAATTCCATTAAATCTGGGGGAATGGTAATGTCCCCGCCAAGACGAGTCAAGCGAAGCGCTAAGGCACTACCTATCTTTTCTTGAACCGTATCGTTGAATTTTTGAACCCTCATAGCTTCGGTCCTAATAATGTTAAGATTATCAAAATTTTCACGATATAGTTTACATAGCTCATTTATTAAATTTGCTAAGTTTCATTATCATTACTTTTATACTTTAGTTTTTATTAACATGTCAAAGACCTCTATTTCGTCACTCACTGACTGATTTATGATCATCAAAATTATAGTGCACTTCCCGATGTCCGAGAAAGCTGTATTTTTTTGCATATTTATTGCTGTAATTTGGCATGTATGCTAATATTAGAACACAAACAACAAAAAATTCAAAAACATAACCCAACTTAACCCAACTCCTTTAATTTAGGGGGTGGAAGTTTGTATGAGACTTCCGCTGGTTTTTTATGATACAAACCTAAAAATTAGTAGGTATTACAGACGCCTTGTTATAAATTAAAAACTACCTATTACAGGATATTTTAAAATCCCCAGCCTGTGCCCCAACACGTCAACACCCAAAAATAATATGTGCGTTTGTACAAATTAATAAATAGTGGCTATGTATGTAAATGTAAGTCTATACAAAAGCAATACACTAAGTAGAATTAGTTGCACTTTGTGTTACTAGATGGTGACACAAAAAGAATTAGTTTCACTATGTGATACAAGATGGCGAAAGGAGTTAAACTGAGTCGCGCTGTGTTCTCGCTGTCTTAAATATTTTGTTGGTTTATTCTTTGTTCATTTCAGAGAATTAGTTTGTACGACTGTGGGTACGAGTATAACATAAGCAAAGAAAAAAGGGAAAGATAGGTAATGGGCTATTAAAAAGACCTTGCTGATGCACAAGAAATTTATCCAAGAAAAAGAAAGAGGAAATCGTAAAGTAAAATACATCATGTCTAAGGCAATTTACTAAAAGATATGATATCCCACTAAAAACAATTTCATGTTAAATATTGCCAAGACGAGTGCATGTGGCTTGCACTGTAGAAAAGTTATCAGATCCTATATAACGCTAAGCTTACTCATCATGATCTAACTTTACATGCCGTAACTCTACGATGAACTTAGTCTATGTGCCCTGACTCTACATCAGCTTTGCGTTCCAGTATTTTGCATTTCCCAAAAAAAAATATATAAAAAATATTGACATTGACATAATTCTATAGCAATCGTGTCCATTCCCTTTTATTTTTACGCCTTTATCCCTTGTTTGGTGAACAAAAACGATTACAATAAAATATTCCGTATTCTAAAAATAACTCATAATATCTCGCTATTAAATCCGGAGGCTACAGCGGTAAAATATGGGATAAACTACCTTATTATGTCAAGATTACTAGACTTACTTTATAAACACTCATATTTGTCGCATAAATCCTAGCCCATCTTGAATATCAAATCTAGACGTTTGTTCTTTACTTTATATTCAGCTTCACTAACAACTTGACGTTAATTCGAGGACGTGTTCGTATCTGACGGTTTTTTTGATGCAGTTATTTGCATTTTAAGAGGTCAAAGTATAAAAGATGTCATTTTTAACGGAAAATATTGCACTATTTGCGGTCAAAACATTATTACTTCACATTTCACAGTCTATTCTAGTAACCTATAATCTACACAACCTGAATCTTCAGATCTATTCTCAAATATGTAGATCCACTATAGAGTTGGCAAATATATACAAATATTTACTCCGAATTGGTCCGGGTTCCCGGGAATAGACCATTAGTCGTTCTGCCAGGCAGTTCGTAATAGGCGAACGAGTGCCTATACGAGTCACTAACCTTGTAGCAACTTGGAAGAGTTCTGTATTATCTCGCCCGGGTCTGCTACCATCGCCTTATCTATTCCTGCCACAATAGCGTCAGTGCTTGTCATTTTGTGTTCCGGTTTAGAGGACAAGGTACCCGGTAAACTAAGCATATGGATGGCATCAAGACCCTCCCACAAAGATAGCAACGCACGATTAACATCTTTGGTATCTGTAGGCGATGGTTGTCTCTTCCCATCAGGAGAACCATCTGCTTATTTGCTATCTTATGGTCTAGAAAATATATAGATCCACAACTGAAATAATGAAATATATATACGAGTACATCCATTACAGAGGTAGTAAATTGTATTTAGATATATTAAATTTATTGAAGATGAAAGCTAGATAACTCCGAGTTGATCTTAATACCTTATGAATAAATAACAGAACTAACGATCGCCTGTTGGTCGAATTTTGACAGTAACTTTGATCATAAGCCCTCTAAATTTGATAACAGAATTTTCACTATAAACCAAATAATGTGTGCAAATTATATGTGCCAAATACAAGTTAGTGTATGTAATATTTGTTTTATTAATCCAATGTGTTTTATGTATCTTCACGCCCGTATCCATGAAAAGGTAGGCAGAGATACCAGCAGTGCACCCACAATAAGTCGAAGATACTTTGCCCCACAATGTGATAGGTGGCAAGCCTATCGCCAACTGGGAACTTGTCCAATCTCGCGCAACGTTGTTTTAATCAGAAAACTAAAAAAAACATATTTTTAATTGCTGACTCAAAAATGGAACCGGGACCACATGAAGTCAACACAGACATTAGACCATTGATAATTTCGAGTCCGTCTACATAACTCTTTCTGCATTGTTTACTATCGGTATATATATCTATATACCTTGTCAAATCGATCGCGACATCGAAAACTCTACCACCTGAATTAGTAGCCACGATGTTAGAGATTTCACGAGATACTTAGTAAGAAGGAATATGGTCTATTAGATATTTTTGTTATAGACGAATATAGGCTTAATATATACGGTTAAAGCTAAATAGCTTTTACAGTTCGAGGATGTCTCACCTGTACGATTCAACTTAAGCGATATTAAGTTGCAGATTGAAAATGCAAATTTCAGATCCTCAGTTGAATTTGAATCCATTTGTGGATAGATTTGTCATCAATGAAATAAACAATGGGCAAGCCACGGCCCGGAAATCTGTTTCTTGTAGTCCATTACTGTTTAGTACTTTAAAGATTCATGCTTGATGAGGTTTATGTACAAGTCAGTATAACTAAAATCAATCAGGAACAAAATCATGGGCGTATTTGAAGAGTAGATCATGTGGCTTCTAGCCACGCAGTTCATAAATTTCGAATGATTGAGTACTAGAACCCAGTAAGCCAATGTATGTGGCATTAACATTCTATCACACAGATAGCGTTGCACTATTAATGTCTTTGGTGTCTTTCTGTAATATCGTTTGTTAAACGGTCCTGAAAATTCAAGATATATACAAAAAAATCCATTCTACACTTACAATCGTCGGCACTTGGTAAAATTCTATTATAATCAGTTAAACCACTAAATAATGCACTTTTACTTTTATTTCACGACACGTTTATACATATATATTTAAATCAATGTCATGAAATAAAAATACATGTGTATTGTTTAGTAGTTTAACTGATAAAAAAATTCTAATCGGTTAGTAAATGATCGAGTACTTAGTTAACAAATATAAGAAATACAAGCTACTTAATTAAAAAACTCTTTTTTAGGAGGTCGGTTGAAAATAAACTACATCGAAATTAAACGGTATGGGTTCTAAGGTATAAGCGATAAACAGCGCTACAGAATTCTATATCCGTGCAGATAGTAAACAAAATACTCTCTGAGGCAGCATCGTCTGGACAGTATAATAAAAACGTACTAAAATTACTACAGCGCCAATTCTGTTTCGAAATAGACGGGAGAACCTAGTCTTACTAGACTATTTAATTCTATTACTAGATTATTCACTAAAACTCTCCTGTTTTTAGCCTGGCGAACAATGTGGTAATATTTGTCACTGCATTTTCTAGACGAAATGAGTATTGACGAATATTGACGCTTTTAATAAATAGCTTTAGATGTTTTACGATTTAGGTACATGCTGTAACACCAAAATGTTACTGAGCTTTTTTAAACAAAAATATTCCTTGAAAGGCTAGACCCGCTGGACCTCAAAAAACAGGAGACAAACATTCTCTAATTACGTCTTGTATTTTACACGTCAGCATCAATTAAATGTATTATTTTGAACTATTTGTCTGGAACCTTAATCAATATGTTACGGTTTCATGAAATATAGATTGTTTTAGTAATAACATGAGGTTTTCCGTTCCAGTTAAAAGCAAACAAAGATAAAACAAAATTAAATCAGGCTTCAAGCGTCTACATCCCTTGCATTGTCTTGGTCTAGTTTATTTTTAGTTTCAGCGCGCTTGTAATACTGTAATATGTAGGTCGGCGTATCATTCGTCACTGTCATATGCTCCACTATGCTTAGCGAATACTCTAAATTTTTATCGGAATGCCTTTTAACTTTATGTGAGAATGAACGAAGATACCACTATTATAAGGGATTTTGGCAAATCTTTATACATAAAGCTTCATGTAGAGATACTATTGGACTTCTATAAAGTAATAAAACTTGCATATGTGGCATTACATCTAGTCATGTGTTGCATTTTCAATAAGTTGTTATGGGTAGTATGAGTTTGTTTTTCAATTCAATTCTAATCATTAGTACTTTATCTTGCATGCACTGAAATATTACCAATTACTGCTCCGTTGGTCAAGTGGTTAGCGATAACTAGGGGGCTTAGGTTTGATTTATTTTTTTTTAATTTAAAATAATTCATTTATTTGACATTGACATATAAAATACTATACGTAGTTGCAGAATGTTTGTCTCCTGATTTTTAAGACTAAGCCTTTTAAGGAATATTTTTGTTTAAAAATGCTCAGTAACAACCTGGTGTTATAGCCCGTACATCGTTATACATATTTTGTAATTTTATTTCTACTCGGAATTCATACCAATTCAGCCTTAACGTCATATAATTTATTTACTTATTTTTATGACAGATATTTTTATCCATATAATGTTAGTAAAATTTCTTAATAACTATATTAATTGCAGTATACACAATTTAAAAAATACATAATATTATCAATCTAACTTACAAATTTCATGTCTCATTTTTTTGGTGTATTTAGTGAAACATGCTACTGTACCCAATGCTTCATAAAAGGGTTTTCCCACTTATCCGTCAATGTTTTAACTAAGCTGTTGGAGCTTCCACGCATTCTAATTATCATAGACGCAGTTATTTTTCATATGAAGCTATATCTTGTATTAAGCGTAATTATTCGTCAATAGTCACTTAGTCTGTAAAATTCAGAGACAAAAATACCCACCACATTTCACTTCGCAACCGAAGCATCTTCAGGATAACCGAACACTACTTCACTCAAATGGTATTATTTCGGCTACTAGTTGAGTGAAGGCTCTAGTCTAGTAATGGTTCTCCTAAAGATGCTTCGGTTGTGAAGTAAAACGTGCGTTGAGTGCGTGTGTTTTCGTGCTTGCTACTGTCGTGATGTACAGTGTGATGGACTAGGGTGGATAAGTGTGCCGCTGGGGTCTTCTTTATTTTTCAGGCCTACGGTGAGTTTGTTCTATTTCTTACACCGTTTTTTATTTTTCCTTACAGTGGCATCAACAAAGGAACACCTGAAAGTTCGCGGAAATTTGCAAATTAACTAAATTCTTTATCTTTGTTGGCTGTCGGTGTGCGCGCACGTCGTAATATCAGCTAACTTCATCACGTCATTTTTAGGCATTCGACTGTTGGGTAAAAATTTTACTCCCATTATTTTTTCCAAACGTCAAAAAATTCTTTTTAAAAAAAAGTATAACTTAAAAAATACAATATTTATAAGTTATACTTAAAACATTTTCCAGATCGATTCTGTTGTAGGGTAGGAGTTATAAACTGAACATTACCAGTTGCTCTAGTTTGTCCTAATTTACCGAAATAAGTCAGATAGGTGGAGAACGCTATCACCGCATTTACGACATGTAACGAACATCGTTTCTACTTTGCAATGAAAAAGCTTCTACTTGAACAGCTTTATAGAAAGGTTAACACAGGATCCTCACAGCACAGAGTTTATTACTCGAAACTGCAAGTGAGATTCATTTTCGAAAAAAATATCAGCCCAATACCAATAGCTCTCTTCCCTGCATAGGAACAGATTTACACATTTTTTGTTTTATCTTTATTTTTTATTATATAATATTTCAGAAATGGATAACGATTGTTTAACTGAATATTCAAATTGAGTGGCCTATTTTCTACTATCGTTTGTAAACAGGCGACTATTATCATAATTTGAACATGATTTTATTTGCGTTGAGGGATGCAGTTATCAATTTTTAAACAAGAAAGTTTAAGAGTTTCTAACGTCACTCATTGGAAAATTCTAAGTTTTACAAAAAATTAATGAATATCTGTATTGAAAACTATTTTAAATTAAATTTTATGGAAGGCTTTAGGACTAGGACTTTGGAACTTGGAATACATTAATAGTACAGTATAGGACATTTTAATGAAAAGTTGCCAAATAAAAAGAAAAGTACATTGTTGGCATACAGTACATAGTTTCTTAGTCATAATTGTTAAATTTTTGTTAAATAATATACATTCCTTAAAAACATAAAAATATGTTTTAAAAAAAATTGTACAATGATATAATTCTAATCCATACTAATATTATAATTGCAAAAATTTGTCTGTCTGCCTGTTATGCTTTCACATCTTAGCCGCTGAACCGATTTTGGATTAAAATTGCAAGGAGATTATAAAAAGTCCGCGGTCAAAATAAGACAATTTTTTTAAAAAATCAACCCCAAAAAGACTGAGAAATTATGAGAACACTTCACAAAATCTAAACTCCTAGATAATATCGTCGTAAAATCAGCGGACGATATATCCGACCCAAATGTCAATCTTACGTAGAAAGTACGCTATGATCTATGCCGGTTATTTGATATTCAAATAATACATAAATAAAAATGAAGTAATTTTATAATCGCGATGAAACAGAAATAAAACATTTAGGTACGTTAACTTCGTTGTAACATGATTTTATTAGAAATTCAAACATGAAGAACAATCCTAATATTTCTTTATAAAATTCATCTTGCCAAAATTCTATATCAGACCCAATTTCCGTTGCTTTATATAAATTTTGTAAATTGCTGTAATATTGGATAGATATTTTATATGTCAAACGAATTTTTTTCTGTATAAATAAATACCCTAATACCCATATCCTTGGCGAGGTAAGTGGCGAAAAAACATATCAACGATTAGGATAAATTATAAACAAGTTGATTGGCAAAAGACTGTACAATGTATATGTCGCCGTAAAGTGGTAAACCCCGTCAGTTTATAATATACCTAGGGATTTTATAATTTGGTTTTGGAAGTTATTTTATAATATCACTACGGTAGATTATAATCTAACGGTTTTTACAATTTTACGGTGACATATATATTGTAAGAAGCTATATTTCATGGTCAAATGTAACCCATAAAAATATAATAAAAAGAGAATATTGCTTAGCTGTATAGTAAACGTGAACCAACCTATTGTAGTAATATTCAAAGTGGACTGGCAGCCTTAATCATATAATATTTGGGCAACAAGTTGTTGCATAGAAGAGTATGGAATAGTTGTAACTCACACCAAGCCAAAACAGGAAAAATAATATATAATATCAATGGACACAAAGAACACATACACGAATTATTAAAACCTAAAGCTATGCGATTTACCAGTAATCCAAATCAGTAATTATTAATGGTTTACCTTGATTATTGCGTATTTGTACTAATTGAATCTAGTAACCAATAAATGGATGGTTGACTTAAACTAAATATTATTACTCTTAAACCGATATCGCTATTCGTTAAAAAAATTTTTTTTTTCGAATGTTGCAAAAGACTATTGGAAGCATTTTTGATAACATTTGGTAACAAAATTAATTATTTATAGGAAACGGATAGGCGAGTGAAAATATAGCATAGATAAAATAAAACAATCATTAATTAATTAATTTTTATTTCATATGATAACAAACAAGCAGAAATGGAAAGATATAACCATCGTAAATAGACACCAAAGTTGTTAGTGGTGCGTTGTTTGTTTGACAGAGTTTGAATACCATAAGTTTACCGGCTACCTTGTCCTCCTAATCAAAGTCACTATATTAGTGTTAGTATTAATACGATACTAGTAGTTAGTATCACGATATTAGTGTACGTGTTATTATTATCTGACCGCCCCGTCGGCCGATTGGTTAGCGAACCTAACTATGAATCGATGGGTCCGGGTTCGATTCCCGGCAGGGACAAAAATTTGTGTGATGAGCATAGATGTTTGTATTTTTGGGTTTGGTGTTTATTTAATATATAAAAGTATTAATAATACACTATAATGCATTATTTATATATGTAATTTTATGTATTGGTACAGTTGATGAACACCCCATATCACAAGCAAATTATATGCTTACTTTGGGGTTAGATCAATTCGTGTAATTTGTCTAGTCATATTATATTATGTTATATTAGCCTCCTCTTGCTTTAAAGTAACTTCACTGCAGTAGGACAGTGGACCTATTCTTCAAAAAAACCTCGGGTCCACACGGAGATTATTTTAATACCAAGCTTCACCTGTTGATTATACATGACTTGACTTGACTTGACCAACTTTCATCACATGGATCCAAGTATGAAATAAATAAATAAATGATATTTGTTACGTACATAGCAACAGAAATTCGCCGACACATGGAAACAGCCCTGGACACGTGTAATTCTATAATTGCGACATGAGGAGGTAAACTGATGA
>DWBA01001396.1:0-10670 GCA_018236825.1 Apodemia zela
TGGGGACTATGCGCTGGGAAACTTTCAGGTTTAATAAAATGACGAAGGTCTGGCTAACGCGGGCTCTTACTCTATTATATACTACATAATATGTAATTTTATTAATAAATTAATAATTTTGTTATTTAGTAATAGCCAGCAGAAGCCCCACCTTACACTACTGTGGTGTGTCGATGATGCAAGTGACATAGTCATCGTACTTTTTTTAGATCATTAAGTAGCAAACAAGCAAATGGCTCTCCTGATAGAAAGAGAAACCAGAGAAAGAAGTTAATGATGCTTTGCTATTTGTGTGGCGTGATGGCAATGCTACATGCATTAATATACCGGCTAACCCCCCTTCTAAACCAGGACACGACAATGACAAGTATCGTCGCTATTGCGGCACGGCGACGGCGAGACGTTGCACGAAAAGACAATGACATGAGATTACCTGACAAATAATTTTTTTTCATATCATAAGATAGCAAACAAGCAGATGGGTCTCCTGATGGAAAGAGTCAACCATTAGATGTAGTAGACACCACATTATCATCATAGGCTTAGATAAATAGCGATATTACTTATTTAAAAAACACCGTTAGTTTCATTTTAATGAAAATTGATATTTTTTTTTAAATAACACAAGATCGCCTCTCTAATTATCATCATCATAATTTTAGCTAAATAGCTAAATTAATTATTAAAAAAGCACTGACAGGAAGCCAATTTTTAACTCGCTATAAAAGAAAGGCTTTCTATTTCACTAACACAATCCTGCACATGCCCAAAAAGCATTTTTAAATATCAACTGTTTTTTGAGTTTATTTACTTTTGCCTCACTTCTAAGAAATTCTGGGTAACACCCATGCCCTGCGTTGTTTTCTCAATTATGACCTATCTAATTAAGGGGACCAATTTGTGTTATAAAATGCTATATCAATAATATATCTTAAAGTAAAATTTTATTATTTCACATTTGACTACGAATTTTGAAATAAAGAAACTTTTTAGAGAAATGTTATATGAATATTGCACAAACATTCTTTACTTTATGAAGAAAATTACTTAGAAACTCTTTTCACTCAGAAATTCTACACTTATTTGCAAAAGAGGTTCCAAGTCGCTAGAAAAATATGAGTTTCACGAGGACATGGATGAGAGTTAGTAGATATTTTCTAGCACGGGTTGCATAAAATGAATATTTACATTAGAAAATGATATTAGGTAACACTGAACGTTACTATTCAAAGAGCATTGCTAGCGACAGAACGGATATAGCGGACAAATCCCAAAGATCAGAGTAAACAGTGAAATATGCGATACAATGCTAAATGTAATCGGTGCGATCATCTTACTCTTATTCCAGGGGTCTATTCGCATAAACGATGAAAGGAAATTGAGTAATCGCTGGCTGTGAAATCAAGTAGAACTACTCGTATATAAAAATTATACATTCAAGTAGCATATGTTTTTTAATCTACGGAACCATCAACTATTAAGTTAGTTCATGAGATCATGTTACACTATTCATTTTTGTTAGAATAGTATTTTTTATTTTTGTTTTCATAGCAGCATAGCGATATGATCAGAAACATCACCATTTAGATATATACAAGACAAACAATCCGAAATAGTGACTATATCCATGGGTTGTTTGAATTATGTCCAAAATTAATTTCCTAATAGTTATGTCGTCTATATCTATCTATATTTTATCTATATTATCTATATTAATATTATAAATGCGAAAGTTTAGATGTTTGGATGTATGGATGCATGGATGTTTGTTGCTCAATCACGCCAAAACCACAGAACGGATTTGGATGAAATTTGGCACACAGGTAGATGGTGACCTGGAATAGCTCATAGCCTATGTTTTTTACTTTTTTTCCGAAAAAATGAGTCGTTCCCGCGGGATTCACCAAAAACTTTTATAATGCAGCGGGCTGCACGCTGCAGCTAGTCCACTATAAATACTAGGTAGCGAAACACTTCATGGTGACAATATTTTAATATACAACATTATCGATTATTAGGAGTAATCAAACATTGATTAAGTAGTATAAATAACAATTACTATGAATTAATATAATGGTAATATATAATCTAATACACTTGTAATAGATTATACACTAGGTGCATTGATATAGAAAACTACAAGATACACAGTTTCGAACAAAACTAACACTCAAAACTGTCGCTAACATTGTGACATTTTTGGAAAAAATGTAGTGACGCGATTGCCACGGTACTATTTGAAATAAGCGCACAATTTCAAATTGTGCGCGTGCTATTTTTTTTAACTTCGGCACTGTAAAGCGAAAATTATGACATTAAGAAATGTACCTATTGATCATTAGTGCTCAACGTGTGTGTTGTGAACGCGTGTTTCATTATTATATTATCTTCAATTTTGTTTAAGGTTGTGCATTTACAGATAGGGTCAGAACATCATGCGTTAACAAAACGTATGCTTAAACAAATTTAAAAATAAAAACGCCAAAAAAATATACTATCTCATTACACGTTACATTCAACGCTAGTGTAAGTAGGCCCTAATCCTTTCATTTACATGTTTTCCTCGAACGATATTAAATATCGCCACTTGGAGCCCTATCTTTACACGTTGTATCGCTTCCTCTGTAATTACACTTCGACAGCTTACATAATTACGACGTTCGCCGAACTGTCACAGATAAATTATTCATGAGGGGATGGATAGGATTTGAGCAAATATCTCGAAATCTATTCATATTCACTGCCATGGCTTAAGCATGTCACTTTTGTTTTGGACCGCTGCCTGTCGGATATATTAGAAAATACAACGCAATAAAATTATTCAGAAATGTTATTTTATCTTTTACTTCATATTAATAATATAGCTTTGATATCTTTGAATAATAGTATCATCACGCCCGGGTCCTTTGCGGGGTAGGCACAGTAACCGACCTTCTCCAAAAACAAAAAAATCGTGGTGAACCCACCACGATTCACCGGCTTGTCAGTTAGCGAGCGAGATTAGTGGTGATCCTCATCGCCGCATTTCACCGACCTGATAACGATTACCAAATATTTCTAGCGATAACTGAGATCGACGGTTTCATGTGTTCATCCGAGAAGTGGCACATCACCCCGCTAGACTCCAAGCTGTTACTGAGATTTTGAATTTTTGAGAAAACCTCGAAAAATACCTCAATAACAGTTTTGCCCTACCCGGGGATTAAACCCGGGACCTCATGATTTAAGCCCCCCTAACCCCTAGACCACGAGGTAGTCATCCTGTGATAAAAACTATAATATATTGTATATTTTAGTACGTAAATTCAAATTCGTACGCGTAACCACAAGATGCCAAAGGGAATTAATTCCTTTGGCATCTTGTGGTACGTGAATTCAAATTCTTACGCGTAACCATAAGACGCCAAAGAAATTCTGTTCTAACACTCTGAAAAAAAATTAAGAAAATTGGCTCGTAAGAAAATTGAGGTTAAGAAACCTAAAATCCAGATACGTAATACATACAGAATTTGTGTTATTATTATTAAATTTCAATCAATATTAATTTCAAAGCACTAACTAATGTATTATTCAATGTAAACTAAATTAGAAATTCTATTTATCGAACGTTAATGTGATATTTCAATACAATCACAAAACAATTTATTTCACAATATGGTTTCGGAAATAGGCAACATATGAAAGTCGGTAGTCGCTGGCGCGCAATAAGCCGTAGGAAATAGCTCTTCCTGCTTCTAATGTAACCGATCGACAACTCATCTGGCTTTATTACGTATATGAAAACGTGTATAATTTCTATGACTTGAGTGAAAATAATTTAGTTTCTACACCTGCGACCAAAAACCGCAAACTCGTGAAGGTTTCCTTAGTAATTCAATTAAATACATATCTACACGCAAAAGCTATCACGCAGTTTATAAAGAATACGTAATGCATACATCAGGGTCCGAGCAAACTTGCCTTGCTTCTTTCACATTTATTACTATCTTTATACAAATACGCTAGTTTTGGAGGCTCTTCGGACAGCACCTAAGATTAAGCTATCGAAATTACACCAGCATTCCTCTGTGTTAGTCTGGGCCTTCTCAAAAAAGGCCAGCCGCTAACACTCGACACACGGATCCAACAATACCAATCATTTTTCATCAGGAAAGCTACAACTTGTTGGCTATTCTTTGATATAAACTATTTTCTAAGTACCTACTTAAAATCCTAAAATCAAGAAAAAGCTAAATATGTCACTAATATTATGCCTACTTTCGTACTTTTGTTTGGTTTGGTGTATTTTGTATATTATCGTCACCGGGGTATCGGTATTGGAAGCCTTTGTATTCTGTGTTTGAGCCGGAACATATGAGCGATAAACAGTGAAGTTTAGGGGTAATAATATAACATCCAAAAATAAAATTCAATCTACAATTAGAAACATTGAATAAATTTTTGCATGCACAGAATCTGTCGTAACATTTTAACTACAATTCAATTAAATAAATTATATTGTGTTTAATAGTCCAACTTAATGTATGGTTGCCACAATAAAAGCTATGAATTTGCTTTAATTAATTCAATTACGATCTTAATCAAACTAGAAGTAACTAGAGCATAGCTATCAAAAGTTACTCTACAGTATTCGCTTTATACAGATAATTTTACTGGGATTATCAGTTGAATTGTTTGCATGCAATGTTATTTTAGTACGAATGTAAACTGATTTTAGATATTTTTTATAAAGTAGGATATCAAACAAGTATAAGACTATCCTTTTTTATATATTATAAGATTAGAAACAAGCAGATAGCATTCTTGATGGAAAGAAAAACCATCGCCTATAGACACCAAAAAGTTAATGGTGCGTCCGTTCGTGTGGCGGGAAGGAAATGCCATATGCATAAGTATACCGGCTACCTTACCCTCTAACCCGGAACACACACACACGACAATGACAAGCATTGACGCTATTACGGCAGGAATAGGTAAGACGGTAGTACCAAATACCCGGGCGAGACGTTGCGAAACTCTACTATCTAGTAGTCACGATGGTAGTGACACGTATAGCCAATCTGTCGCCTTTTACGGCCTTCCTAGCAGAACGGCAGTTAGTCTATTCTTCAAAGGAGGCACGGAATCACACGGGGAGCGTAGTCGTTGGCCAAACACACTGCGACAAAGCGAATCTTCGCCGTAGGCCATTGGGGATAATGTAGCCACAGCATAAGCGAGGCGTCTAAAGAAAGCAAACAAACAGATTTTTCTCCTGATAGAAAGAGACTACCATCGCTTATATATGTCACCGTAAAATTGTAAACACCGTTAGATTATAATCTACCGTAGTGATATTATAAAATAACAGCTAATCTAATCTAACCAAATTATAAACTACCTAGAGATATTATAAACTAACGGTTCTTTCAATTTTACGGTGACATATACACCAAAATTGTTAATGGTATCCGTGTGGCGGGGTGTTAATACCTCATGCAAAAGTTTACCAGCTACCTTAACCTCCAAACCGAAACACGACGGTGATAAGGATTGTCGCTATTGCGGTAAGAATAGATAAGGTGGTGGTACTAGACCTAAGCGAAACTTTACAAAACTCTACCACTAAGAAGTCACGATGGTAGTTACTCGTATACTGCCATCTTTAAACTAAAATTACGTTATCCAACATCCTGCCTATTTAAGGTTTTTTTGATGCCCACTTATTTAGGAAAAAAAGTCTATCAAACTGTCTTACCATAATCTATATTAATATTATAAATGCGAAAGCTTGGATGTTTGGATGTATGGATGTATGGATGGATGGATGGATGGATAGATGGATGGATGGATGGATGTTTGTTGCTCAATCACGGCAAAACCACTGGACGGATTTGGATGAAATTCGGCACACAGGTAGATGGTGACCTGGAATAGCACATAGGCTACTTTTTATCCCGAAAAATTAGCCGTTCCCGCGGGATTCACCTTTTATAATGCAGAGGGCTGCACGCTGCAGCTAGTCTATAACAAATGTCTATAAACCATTATAAATTTGATTAATTTACGTGCGAAAGCTATAGCTACGCCCACAATATATGGTTTGATTCTGTTTGCTCATACCTCACTCCGTCTACTTCGTAAAGCATTTGGCGTGTCGATATATATAGGTATGTACACTTGCAATTTATAAATAAAACATTACGAGTAATTTTAGCAGCAAATATGTAACGTAAAACAAACAACACTCTATTGCAGTAGTAAAACCTTTAACAGCGTACTTGGTAAGGCCCGTAAAGCCGCAGCGTGATAAATCGCAACGCATCGCACGATCGATGATTTATGTCGGCGAGAGCGCGTCTGATCGCGCGTTTACGACGCGTTACGCGTTGTACTGGATTTAGAGCAACCGGTGTGGCCTACGGAAATGTTATACGATTGTTTGTGATTTACTGTAAGTGGAAAATGTTACGACGTGACGAAGAATAGACAACATATCGTCTTTCGATCGCGTATAGTTCGCACATCTGACGCGTAAACAAACAAAGCCATATTTTCTTTGGAATTATATTTTTTCTTGCATTTTTTTAATTTGGTTAATTATTTTCGTAGTGAGATTTATAGTTGAATATTTCGTAAATCAAATTCTGCCAATTTTTATTTGTTTATACTTATATGCGTAGGACTTGAAGCCAATATTTTTCTTTTGTGTACATTGAATGATTTGTAAAATTTTTTTGACAACAAAATCTATAAATATTTACTTGCGTAAACGAAATCTATACTACTGTATAAATTTGTAGTGTCCGTCTGTACCAACATTATATTTTTAAATTCCTACTAGGTTAGTTGTACTTATAAGGCACTTACTGATTTTTCTCCGATTTTCGAAAATCGAATTTTCACCAGATCTCTACGTTTTGAGGTCCTAGAAACCTTTTCCTTCCATTTTCAAAATGTTGTCAGTATGTCTTTATGTATCAGTATGTCTGTGTGTGTATGTAAACATCTCATAACTTTTGAACGGATTGACCGATCGAAACGTAATTAATGGCATTCGATTTGGTTCCGCCAAACTAAGACTTCCTGAAAATCTAAACCGATTTGGCCCAAACAATTTTTTGAAATTATAAAAAATCTTACTAACAATTTGGGCCAGACAATCCAATCAGCTCTTTTTTTTGCGACCATTTGCGACCAATGTCGAAAATCGATTTATCTTCGGGATTTATCGTTTACGAAAAATTTAGAAAAAAGTGTTTTTAACATATTTTTTTTGACCTCCTATAATATTTTAATTCTTAAAAAACTACGTCAAATGTCCTTTCTAAAATCAAATCAAGTTTTGTAAAGTTACAGCTTTTCATCCATAAAAATTATTATGTTACATACAATAAACAAACTTTATATTTTTAAAACAACTTTCAAACTAATATATCGATTGACTTAAATTTTTAATAAGCTCTTCTATTTATAAAAAACTGTGTCAAGTACCGTGATTAGATGTTCGTAGGCAATGGTTGGTTCTTACTATTAGAAATGTCATCTGCTTAATTGCTGATTTGTAATATAATAAAAAACAAAAAGTATTTACATTGAAAGAAATAATTTTCGGCGAAAATGCACATTTTTTTGGCAGTTTATTTAAGTAGGATTTTCAAAAGACTGATTCTGAGTCGTCGTTGAAAAAGAGTCTTCCTCAGCGAAAATACTCTTGTCGTCTTGGCAGTATATTTCATTATTTTCAAATGACACTCAAATAAACTGCCAAAACTCGCAGTACTTAAACAACCATTTACGAAACAGATTTAAAGGATCCTCTTCAAAGTCAAAACAAACAAAGTTTTATAATAAATACAACGATAAATACCGCGACCTTCGTTCCCGTTTATTGATGAGAGAGAAACATTAGCGAATACCTAAACGACTATTTGTCAATCCGTCTTCCTGTCTACAGTTAATCATTCCCTTGGTTATCCAGGGAGGCAGGGGAGGGTGGGTGTTGATGGGTTTCCGAACGTCACCCCTTTAGAGATTAATTGTTGTACTTATGTTTAAAGAGGTACAACGTGATGTGCCGAAATTAGAGCAAATAAACTGAAGCCTCTCAGTAAATGTTCGACATTTGCAATTTATTTGGAGTTTGTTCAACGTTGTTGAAATAATCATTTGTTTCTTATTTATATCATGTATTGTTTTTTTTTAAAATACAACCGCCCTTTGGTCGAGTGGTTAGCGAACCTGACTACGCATCAATGGGGCCCGGCAGTGACAAACATTTATGTGATGAGCATATATGTTTGTATTTCTGGATTTGGGTGTTTATTAAATACTTATATGAAGTATTGTAGCAGGGTTCCGGAAATACAGGAAATGAGTTGTCGGTTGATGCAGTTTTACTGCGATTAAATTTTTTTAAGTCTATGATGACAGCTAAATACTGTATCTTAGATCGTTGTGATCTTAAACATTGTTTTATCTATGTTACCCTATGTATCTTTTCTTAAATTCTGTACCAACGATGTGTGCAACATTTATTGGAATCCAATTTTAATGTAAAACTATTTTAAGAATTATGTAAATGAAAATTGTATTCTGTAGTTGTACCTTTAAATAAATAAATAAATAAATCTGTAGATTACCTCATTTGGCTACATAAAGCCAAGCTACAAAACGTTTTCATTAGCAAAAATGATTGCCATTCGAATTTTCTGCACATCATTCAATGAGGCTCGGATTCGATTCTCGACTGGGACAAACATTTGTGTTATGAGCATAGCGTTTGTGTTTTTGGGTTTAGTTGTTTGGTAAATGGGACAGCCCCGAAAAAACTTAAAACTTTTACCCAACACGAAAATCGAACCCAAGACCTTAAGAACAGCCGATAAGGCTATTTTTTTCAATTAGGTGAAATGCTGAATAATAACCTATCTCATCTGAGAATCAAACCTTAGACCCGGAACAGGCAGGTGGCCGAACCCGCGGTCATTAGCTAATTTTGGAATAGAATAGTTAATTTTTTTCTTCAAAAACATATTTCGTAACAGTGACCTTTAAAAAACAACATAAAAGAGAGGTAACTGAATATAGGTAAGGCTGCCTTAAGGTATAGTGGTTAGCGTACTCGCCTAAGATCATAAGGTCATGAAATCTATTCCCAGTTGTACCTAACGTTGCAACAGTTTACAAAGTATAAATTACTCTGTTTGAATTCTCAAGAAAACTGGCGTGACTTTTCTCTTAATTTTCATTGTTTAGATAACTAATACATACTGTAGCATGTATATATTTTGTAACACTACTTATACAGCATTAGGTAAGTACACCTTAATCCTACAAGTATTACGACTCATATAAATAAAACCAATTTATCTAGACCGTTCTCGTTAAAACGTATGAACGAGATCGATACAAAATAGAAGGCAAAACGTGTGGTTATAAGTTCAAGTCATTCTGGTTACATTCTGACGTACCTTTGATGTATTTATATTTAATACGTGACATACTCTATCAATACTAAATCCCCCATACAATCATAAAATGGTAGTTAAATTTATATTGCAGTCTATGTTTAGTATTTTACGTGGTATATAAGTTTACTTTGTATATATTTAGCTGATTATACCTGTTTATTCGTAAGTTTATGTTACAATCAATCTGTTATTTGTGTTAAATAAATAATAACTGGTTATCTGACAGGACTGCCTCGTGGTCTAAGGGTTAGCTTGTTCGGCTCAGATCATGTGGTCCCGGGTTCGATCCGCGGGCTAAATTGTTATTGAGGTTTTTAGTAGCTCGGAGTCTGGTGGGTAGTGTGTTAACACTTCCGTGCCTCGGATAAGCACGTTAAGTCGTGGGTTCCGGTTATCGCTAGAAATAGCCAATAAACGTTATCAGGTCGGTAAAATGGGGCGATGTGGATCACCACTCATATCGCTAACCAACAAACCGGTGAATCATGGTGAACCGGAAAGTCTATAGATATTCGGCTGCATTCCAAATGCATTTTATCGGAAGGTACCCGGGATAATAAGGACCTCCAAGCCGGAATACGTCAGTGACAAGCACTGACAATTTTGCGGCAGGAATAGTAAAGGCGGTAGCTAATATAAAATCCGGGCGAGATGTTCGAGAACTCTACCACTTAGCCATTGTGTCAGTGGCACGTTTACCCTTCGATAGAAATAGAAACTTACTTCTGTTCTTCAAAAGGGTTCTTTTTCATATGATAAGATGGCAAACAAGCAGATGGCTCTCCTGGTGGAAAGAGACAACCATCGCCTATAGAAATCAAATTGCCATATGTATAAGTTTACCGGCTATAAGGTAGCCGGTAAACTTATACAACCGGAACCCTCAAAACCGGAACAGCGACAAAGATTGACGCTGTTACGGCAGGAATAGGTGAGTCGTTGGTTGTGTCGCATACAAAACGTTGCGTAACTCTACCACCTAGTACTCACAATGGTAGTGACTGGTATAGACAATCGTTCGCCTTTTACGAACTGCCTGGCTGAATGGCAGATGATCTATTCTTTCCTTTCCTGATCAACACAGAGCTCTGCTGACATGTAGCTATACTTTTTCGCGCAGGCAAAACTACAAGCCTGAGCTATCTATACATATAATAAAATCGTAGGAAAGTCAAAACTGTACATTGAATATTTTTTTAAAGAATACTTGGGGCGTGA
>DWBA01001397.1:0-10670 GCA_018236825.1 Apodemia zela
GGTACAACCAGTGCACCCACGATTAGCCGAAGATACTCGGTCCCGCAATGTGATAGGTGGCTAGCCTATCGCCAACCTGGCACTTATCTGAAAACTAAAAAAAACACATTTAATTAAATTGCCCGACCCGGGCATCGAACCCGGGACCTTATGTGGTCAACTTCGACACCGAACCACTAGACCACAAAGGCGATATTTATACATATTGCACACTATGTTTACGTAGAAATTACCGTCTTTAAATCTTCAGGTACAGACTTGCCTATGTTACTTCTTTATTAATGAGTACCATTATATTTTCTTTAATAATGATATTACGCTTCGCAATATTGAATTAAATTTTATGAAAGGGATATCTCAATAAGCACAAGTTTCGATTTTATAAATCAAGCACGCAATCAAAATAAAGTCGACTGTGACCGATCTGTAATCATCGATAGATTATTGAGGGGAGAAAAAATAGGGTTTTTTATTATCGTTCATTGATCAATTGATCACGCCTCGATATTGTGGATTATTGATAGATTGATATTAATGCGTATTCAGAGCGTGGGGTAGCGGTTTTTTCAATATGGCAATCGTTGACGGCACCACAATTGGATATTGTGTAATTCATTTGTACACAGTTTTTATTGGGACCTTGTTTATTCCGCATTTCATTATAGATTTTTTTGAATGGTTTGTTTATAAAATGTTTGATTTGTTTTCACAAGGGTGATTTTTAAATGTAATGTTTGGTTATCAAATTGTATTGTCTGGTATTGACTTTTGTGTTTTAATTAAATGTTTTGTGTACATATTTGAATGATTTTAATCAAAATTATGCTCGGTTTTTAAGACGTTGATTTAAGGTGCTAGTAGAAATCAATTTTTTAACGTATATAATTCCTGTTAATTCTCGAATATGGATTTGAACGTACGTTTTAATTTTATTTAATTCTTTATTGTATTTATTTAATTCTTTATTGTACACAATAGAATAACATAAAATAATACAGTAATAGTAATTTAAAAAGTGGTACAAAAAGAGATTTCTTACAGCCAACCCAGTAAAATGAAATACATAAACATTAATAGCCAAAGTGTACGATATTCTAAAAATGTTTAAAAACGATCTAAACTATTATAAATAACATACGATGTACTTCAACAACACACAAAGATGCTATAAAATTAATCAATGTTAGGCATCTACCAAAAAATGTGAAGAGATTATTAATGTAAATAAAAATTGAAATATTAATAAATTCGTTTAAGCCTTGTTAGCGCGTAATCGTAAGATCGGTTAACATTCAAATAATTCTTTTGATTGATTTTCTGTTTTATATAATTAAAATCTTTTAATTTTAATTGATGCTAACGTATATCGAGTCGACTATACACGTCATAATGTAGAAAATACAGATAAATCATAGAAATAATCATAAACTTTCGACAATTCCAATCCCAATCTTCATATTTCTTAAGCAGGAAATCGACGTTGGGCTCTATTCTACAAAATAGAACATAATTTTATATCCGTTGTCTCAGTTATATTTTACGCGTGTATTAAAGAACAAGGTAATAAAGCAGGCGGAGGATTTCAGCAACTACAAAGAGGGGTGTGACAATATGAGATTCGATCGAGTAAAATTAATATACAATATGAGCGCCAACGGTTTTCATATTCGCTCTCACTTCAATACGCGAAATTGACACCGCAATATTCCAAACAGAAATAAGATTGCCTGGAGCCTCCCCGTGTGGAGGCAGTTTGTTATCCGCGAACGTCTTCGCGATTGAAACCAATTGTTAATTGAGTCATATCTATGAAAATTGCGTCTGTGTGACTCGATTCTTATCAGTATTTGTCGTTAAATTTATGTCTTAATTCTCTGAAATTGGTTTTCCTGTGTTATTCATGAGCAGTTACGCAGAAATCTAGATATTTGTTAAAAGTAATGTTTGATTTACTACTTTTTACAAAATAATGGAAAAAGTATGATATATAAAAATTCTAACTTTTGTACCGCCTATCTAAATAAGCGTATGAGAAAGATGCGTAGAAGTTGAACTTGTAATGTTTTGTTTCATTCCAGTTTCGTATTAGCTTCTGTATCTAAAAATAGCCTAACCCTGTAGACCAATACTCATAATAAAAGGGTATGTTTTTAGGTTTGTCTTGTTAACTGCATAAACCAAGAAACTTATCAAATTTTTTATTACACGGTATAGAACAATGGTATAAAACAATAAAAGAAAATTTTCTACACATTTGTCAGTAGTCAGAAATGTCTTCCCCGTAGCCACATACACATATGCGGCTAACATAATTTACTTGAGAAACAATAAATATTTTTTTTTTTTTTTATAAGACTACATCGATATTCATTATATAATGGCAGATTGAGCAAGCTCTGTGGGGAATGCTAGTTAACAGACGTCTCGAAATGGGAGGCAGCCGACAATAGTTAGACAAATGAATAAATCCAAATGGAAATTTCCTATTCGTGAACAATAGTTAGATTTTAGAAGCTTGTATCTCATACAGACAGATTGATTGGGCTCTTCCTTATGCTGGCAAGTGTGGATATCGCATCGTAATGATCTGCTTAGAACTACTTATTACTAATATATAACCGAATGTGGCTGATGTGAATAATATGATTGCATTTCGATGAGAAATATTTGATATTACATAAATTTTGTATCCGAATAATTTACATAATTATGTTTGTAGGCGTGTTTGTAAAATGAACACGACTAGTTTATTTCAATATGTTTAAAATGTTAGGTTTGTATTAAATATGCTATACATTAATTTTGGTTTTTCGTTATAACATTAATACTTTCATTAATACTCCCAAGGGTAGTTAGAGTATAGTATATGTCAAAGGAAAAAATAGACATTGTATATAGTTCCTAGGAAATGTGTACTATTCCTAAAACAGATGGGCAATCTATGATATACACTTTCCTATACATTCTATATATTTCTGAAATAGCAATAGGAAATGTACTCTTAAACATTCGGGATATTTAAGCGTACAATTAAAAATAGGTAAAAATAAAAACGCACAACCACGGAGGGATAAGGGAGGGCGAGGCTCCCCTACTCAGGAGGGGGGGATGGGGGATCGGTGGCGAAGCCCCCCGCCCCCTAAAAAGAAAGAAATCCACCCAACGCCACAGTAGATTAGTTAGGTTGTCAATCACCCAAAAAATACTCCTACCGGACTTTTTAATTTTATGCCCTTGACCTTCTTAAGAAAGCATTCGTTTTTATACATTTCATAGCATTAATTTGTAATTTTACACAATTCCTAGGAAATAGAATTATTTATTTATTTATATGGTTTATTCATAAAAGGGGCCCGGACCAAACGGGGTAAATATGTGTGTATATATAGACACATATATGTATCTAAATATAGCAATGTATTAAAAGCAACCTCGGTCTCCACAGTTAGAATAAGTAGAAGATAAATCATAAGATTGCGTTCACATAAATTTCAGTTCGCTCTCCATATTTTGTTACCTGCCCCGTTTGTTACGATTTTATTATGAAAATGAATGGCAAGCGATGGGGGGAGCGGGTGGGCGATCAAAAGGGTTCCTAATTCGTATATTCGGCGCTGCACACTATAGCAACTAGAGAGTTTTATGGACCGAATCTTTTATGGGATAATCAAATTTTGTAATATTAATGCTTCTAATTCGTGTCTGCGAATTGATTTTCTAGTTATTCGCTTGTGGTTCCCTTTTGAAAATGCCACGATGTATTGTTTCTATTATAATTGGTTTCATTTGAAACTGTAGCTTATTTGTGAGAATAGTCTGTGTGTGTCAGATAAGTGCTATAAACTACTACTACTTATGAATTATATTTCAGCTGATTGACTTTTCAAGTAATAAAAAACGAACTATAAGTAGTATAAGTAAGAAAACCTGTTTAAAATTTATCAATATAACAATACGAAAAACCAGAAGTGTTAACAAAATTTTTGAAGGATGTAATAAATTGAGGATCCTCACATGATTCTGCTTTTTATTATGTTCGATAGAAATACGATAGATTAAAACCTAGCATCACGCCCATATCTCCGCCAGGTAACCAGAGGCGCAATAAGTGCACCCAAGATAAGCCAATAGTATAGTTTTTTTTGTTTTCATATCATATAAGATAGCAAACAAGCAGATGAGTCTACTGATGGAAAGAGTCAACCATCGGTTATAGACACCAAAGATGTTAATTCTGCGTTGCAATCTTGAGGCCAGGTCTTAATGCCACGTGGATAAGTTTATCGGCTACCTCACCCTCCAAACCGGAACAAGGCAGTGACAAGCACTGACGCTATTGCGGCAGTAATAAGTAAGGCGGTGGTACCAGACCCGGGCGAAACAATGTTGTCCACTGTACACCTAGTAGCCACGATGGTAGTGACTCACATAGTTTGTTGTGTTGTGCCCATATGTTTGTTATGGCTATGTTTGTTCCTGGATCTTCAACTACGTGCCAAATTTCATCGAAATCGATTTAGGCGTGAAAGCCTTACGGACAGACAGACTTTCGCATTTAAATTAGTATGGATTAAGAAATTTAATGTAAAAACTAATAACAGTGGTCTATTAAAGTTAAAACTCGAAACTTTTTATTAAAGTTTAAGTTAGTTAAACAGTTAGCAAATGGAACGAACTTTATACAAAGTATTTGATATTGTTTTAGTGCAGTAAAACTGCAACCACCGACTTTCCATTTCCTGTATCTCCGGAACCCCACATCAGATCTTCACCAAATTAAAATGGGACCGCACGAGGAGTACCTACAGATAAATAAAATAAAAATTCAACATCTGTTCAATAATGACTGATGTAACAAACATAAAAAAAACATACATACTTGATAATCTCCTTTTGGGAAGTCGGTTGAAAATGATGGAATTACAAGGTTAGCTTTAAAATCCAATAAAATAATGAGATTCGGCATTTACTCGTTCTCTATGAGAGAAAACTTGTGCGTTTGGAACAATATTATCTTCAATTTATTTACACGTTTCAATTCCCCAAATTAATTTACGGTGCAAATTCAAATGAATGTTTTCATAAATTCAAGTTTTTCTTTGTAGCTGTACGTTTAGTTTGTCGTTACGGGAATTAATTGGAATTTTCATTGTTAAGAACACACGTGTAATTAGAAAACAGAGAATGTTCGAATATAATTCTTGCGTCTGTTGAGGGAGCGGGGCTTTGTAATTAAAAACGTTACCTTTGCTCTATAGTAAGCAACTATTTTTAAGAAAATTCCTTGTGTTGTCGAAAAAATGAAAAGAAATTTAAGATGTATTTCAGTTAAGTATTTATTGTTACCTAATAGATTTAAATGAGTAATTCTGATATATATAAACTTAATTTAACATACCAAAAAGTTTTCGTATAACTATCCGCTCTTATGATGTCAATTTCACAAGGAGTCATCTTGTAAATTTTGGTGGTATTTGTATGGTTGCCAATGGATGATAATTACCGGTTACGTCAATGTTTTGTGAAATGGCGTTGTATAAGATACTTGTAGTAATATTTTTCTCGAAAATCCATAATCTCAGTAGCAGCTTGGAGTTTGGCAGGTAGTGGGTTACGACTCCCGTGTCTCGAATGAGCACGTTAAGCCGTCGGCCCCAGTTATCGCTAGAAATAGACGATAATTACTACAGGTCGGTAAAATACGGGGATGCGGATCACCATTCATCTCGCCAACCGACAAAATGATGATTCGTGGTGAACCGGAAAGTCTATAGAATTTCGGTTTACTCTGCCTATACTGCAAAGGAAGCGAGCGTGAAGATACATTTTCTGTAGTCATATTTAATCAGAATGTGGTTTGTTTCTGAAAAACAAGTTCATTCGCCCAGGCGCTGCAGTAATAATAAAAGCAAGTCAAAAACTTTTTTCTTCGTTTCTTCTTAAATAAAATACAAATATAATATCTCTCAAAAAAGGCTTGATATACCTACATGAAAAGTCTATAAATATTATTCCCGTGTTCGACTAGACCCCCGTGAAATATCTGACGGCTGATTCGCCTATCTGACCGAAATTACCGATATAGCCGATAGCCTAAAGGGTGACATTAGTGAGCGAGATTTGCTCAGCTAGAACTTATATTTAAACTCGGACTACTAATTCCTGCGCTAAAGGCTCCTGTGAGCCAAACCTCGGTTCGAATAATATATTTTATATAAAAAACGGGACACCAATGAATCGAAAATATCGTATTTGAGCTACGAAAGGAGATTTTATTTATATATCACACTGGACAGTTTGGATCTGATTCTTAAAATGTCCTCTAATTAAGTTTTGTACACGCGTGTATGTTGTCCGTATTCCTGCTTAACTCGTGATGAGTGGGGGCCAGGATACCTGTAATATGTAAATCGATCCTCGGAGATGCCCGACCGACAGACTGAGTGAAATTTGAATATAAACTTTCAGCGCGCGCCATATAAGCACCATTTATTTTGTCCGCTCATAAAATATAATGATTTTTGACGTAGCTCTTGGCTATATTAATTTTGCGGGAGCAGTTATAAGGGGTGTTTTGATATATCGGAAGGTATTCATGTGGACTTGTATTAATGATACATGGAAATTGTTTACTTAAAGCGTTATTCGTTGGATTTTGGTGTTCTTTGAAGTACTATAAGTAGGGATCGGACATAGGTCATTGTCGGTTTCAGCGTATGTTATTACAACGCATTAGTTTTTGCGGAGGAAGAAAGAATAAAATATTTTTTAATCTTCGAGTCTACAAGGATAACTGGCACTATTGCAATTTGTATAGATTTTATTTTTAAAATATAGTTTCAACAAGCAATTATAACAACACTGGATTCTGACTATAGTGCTATACAAACATTAAAGAAAATGATTTCTTTTTATTCAATTAAATTTTGGTAGATTGATGCCTTGAAATATTATAAAGATAATCCTCATGATTTCTGTGGTATATTTTTTATATCGTACGATGACTCTCATGATGATAGGGAGACCTAGGATGTTAATGGTGCGTTGTTATCCGTGTGGCGCGATAGTAATGCCACATGCATGCAAGTTCCCCGCAAGCCGAAAACCGAAACATGAGAATTAAATGATACAAAGTGGTGATAACAAACGTTTGGCCAGTCGTTCGCATTTTACGAACTGCCTGGCTGAAAGCCATATCATAAAACTTAAATGATAGGTAATAATAAAGTAAAAAAAAATTTACCAATGCGGCAATTTTAACAAATGATAATTTTAATCCATCGGCCAGTACTGCAGAAGTATTAGGTACTGACGCAACGTGTGATTGAGTGTCATACTACTTTTGAAATTGTCATACTAGTTTTATTAACATTTTTAAAAATAATAATGACTTAAATTCAGTGAAACGGTGCCACATTTAACTTAAGATTTGGCAATATGTAGCTGCGATTCAAAACTATTTTCATATCTTTACAAATTTAAAAATATAATATACAATTATCTTATCGAGTATGTATTCTAGATAGGCTCTTTATCGTTGACACTAAATGGATGTCAACAGTAATAAAGTGATTATATTTCTATGTTTTTAGCATGTACTATTTGTTTGAGCGCTGGTTGACATTAGTTTCTTAATAATCAAACTAATTGATAGTCATAAAATATCAAAGCACTACAGAAATAAAGTTTTAATGTTGTAATATTGTTTATCTATTTTATCTATTTCCAAATAAATTCAGATTTTAAACCTCTTCTTCATACGGCTAATGAAACCTTTGCGAGTTAATTTACGATATTACTAAACGACATCAATTAACGTTTCTTTTTTTTAATATCATTTGATAGCAAACAAGCAGATGGCTCTTCAGGTTGATAGAGAAACCATCGCATGCCAAAGGTGTTAATGGTATGTTGCTATACGGGATGGCAATGCTGCATGCATAAGTGTACCTCCTACCTTACCTTCCAAACCGGAACACGACAATGACAAGCATTGACGTTATTGCAGCAGGAATAGATGAGGTGGTGGTACCAAATACCCGGGCGAGAGGTTGCAGAACTCTAACACCTAGTAGTTACGGTGATAGTGACACGTATAGTCAATCGGTCGCCTTTTACGACCTGCCTGGCAGAACGACAGTTGGTCTATTCTTCAAAGGAGCCCGGACTAACACGGGGAACTTTCGTGGCTATTCTGTTTACTTTGTGCCTAGCGATATTACTGGGTTGAGCGAAAGCCTATTAATAAACCAATTTGACCGTGATTGTTACCTTAGCACTCATTTTGTCAGTTTCATTAAAAATAATGTTACCTTCGACTTGGATGCGTCACGATGAGCGTTAATTTACAATAATAATTAAACAGGTTTATTGATAAGAACGGAGTTGCCCCGCTATTAAGCATAACATTTTAAATTGTATCATACCATAGACAGAAGAACAATGTCTAAATTAAATTTTTCTCAGTTTTAAAAATTATATGTTTATCTGTTTCTTAATATTGCCTTAATGACCATACAATCTATATCCTACTAATATTATAAATGCGAAAGTTTGGATGTATGGATGGATGGATGTTTGTTGCTCAATCACGCTAAAACCATAGAACGGATTTAGATGAAATTTGGCACACAGGTAGATGATGGCCTGAAATAGAACATAGGCTGCGGGATTTACCAAAAACATTTATGATGCAGCGGGCTGCACGCTGCAGCTAGTATTATAATAAAATATATTAATGTAACAATACTCAGATAAATACCTAAAAAACATATATATTTATGTGATACACGTAGGGTAATTTTAGAGATTTAGCAGCTCAGAAAGTTACAAAAAGCTTCAGTCACAAAATTGTAAAATAATGATGAACATATTTAATGTTACTAGTAAAAAAAATATCCCATACGATAGCCATCGCGTTCATCCTGTGTAAGTCAACAATAACTAAGCTTCTATAATAATTGTATAGGTACTTTTAGTTTCATAAAATAAATTATTCTATAACAATATGATAATGATATGACTTTTTTTATATCTTAGATAGCAAACAAGCAGATGGCTCTTCTGATGGAAAGAGAAAACCATCACCTATAGACACCAAAGATGTTAATTGTGCGTAGCTATCTTTGTGGCGGGATTTTGTGCCATATGCATAAGTTTACCGGCTACCTTACCTTCCAAACCGGAAACACGACAATGACAAGCACTGACGCTATTGCGGCAGGTATAGGTAAGGCGGTGGTACCGGATTTGGGCGAGACAATGCAGAACTCTACCACCTAGTAGCCACGATGGTAGTGACTCGCATAGTCAATCATTCGCCTCTTACGAAATGCCTGGCAGAACGGCATATGGTCTATTCTTCAAGGGAGCCCGGACCAACGCGGGGGACTGTACATATTGTAGGACATGATAATTAATGGTCATATTACATAATATGACTAATGACCAATAGATAGATGATATAAATAAAAGAGAATATAATAAAAAAGATAATAGTAAAACCTCAATGCCATTAGTGTAGTAATGTTCAAAAATTATAGTTACCGTGCGGACAATAGTCGCGCGCCTAGACTCACAGGTACCGCATCAGCAAATCGCTGTTTGTAAACAATGAATTTCGAAATCAATGGACGAATGCTCGTACTTAATATTTTAATTGGATAATTTATTCAACATTTACCTACCTATTGTTTTACATATTCGGTATTAGAATCAAGTAGGTACTTAAAACCCTCCTTTAGTATGTAGAAACAGATCTTTATAATTTTTATAGGTAGGATAGGTAATCCAGTCAACCTGTATTTACCCTTTACCATTATAACATTAAGGATGACAAATCTCAGATTTCTCCAAGTTGGCGCAAAAAATGTATCATAACGCAGTTTCCCTTGCGGGGTATGTAGAGTGAACCGAACGTCCATAGACTTTCCAGTTCACCACGATTCACCGGTTTGTCGGTTGACGAGATGAGTGGTGATCCTTATCAATCAATCAATCAAATAACATCTATTCGACGTAGGTACATTCAAGAACGCTTGTTGACCTCATCAATAGGTACAAATATAATAAGTTTAAAACAAAATGTAAAAGACAATGTTTGTATAATACATGAATTTTACAATACATAAAAATCGAGTCAACCAGAGAGAATTTTTTTTTTGCTTACAGAAATGACTAATATTTTTTTAAACTATACAAAACATATCGCTGCATTTTACTGACCTGATAACGATTATTGCATATTTCTAGGGATAACTGGCACCGACAGCTTTACGTGCTCAATTAAAGCAAACACACCATCCGATCGACTCGGAGCTACTGAGACGATGGATTTTCGAGAAAAACTTCGAAAAAATATCAACAAAACTTTTTCACGACTGTTGGGGTTTCTTTAGTTTAACAAAACTACCGACCTGCCCCGGCTTCGCTCGGATTATAATATGCTCATGTATGATACACTAGCTGACCTTGCGAACTTCGTTCCGCCTTAGAGATAATAAATAAGCAGAATTTTAATTTTATAAACGCGGTCGAACGAGATAAAAGTATCCTATGTCCGTTTTGTGGTTCTAAGCTACCTCCTCACCAATTTTCAGACAAATCGGTTCAGCCGTTCTTGTGTTATAAATAGTTTAACTAACACGACTTTCTTTTATATATATGAACTA